>CAXAMN010003113.1:693860-725275 GCA_963970005.1 Durusdinium trenchii
CCACCAAAACTTGGCACCGCCACGTTTTGGAGGAAAAGTTCAACTTAAAGTTGAACTTACCCACCAACACTTGGCACCGCCAAGTTTTGGAGGGAAGTTCAACTTAAAGTTGTTCGGGGGTGCTGCTCGACGCTTAGTTCACCACCCTTCAAGCCTTGAACTGAGTTTCTATTCAGAGCATGTTTTTTCAAAGGTGCAATTCCTTGGTTTGGCCAAGCAAAGAAATCATTCAAGATGATTAGGTGGTTTGTGTCCTGATTCACCCTCACTTCACTCAACCTGATTTCACTCAGACTCGTTGTCATTCTTGTTCAGCTGCTTTCAGATGTCCGCTCATGGCTTCTAGCAAATTCAAATTCGGCCCTCAATACTTAGCGCACACTTATTTGTAGATGTCAATAGTTGAATCAGAAAAGCTGGGCCCCAGGCGCTGGATCAATGGTGGTGGCATCATGATGGTGGCTGCAGGACCTTGGGGTCAAACTCCAAAGAAGGGTGGCAAGGTTGTCAGAATAACTTGAGTTGATAACAACCTTGAACTTGTGAGCTTGCATGGTATGCATTGCAGTTTGCAGTGTGTCAACTTGTCAGCTTGCATGGTCAGTTCACCATCAGCTGTTTCACTGTTTCAGCGACAGTCTAAGCAACAAACGGACAGCACGGTGAAGCACACATCACTTGT
Source organism: Durusdinium trenchii (assembly GCA_963970005.1). NCBI lineage: Eukaryota > Dinophyceae > Suessiales > Symbiodiniaceae > Durusdinium > Durusdinium trenchii. The sequence continues at coordinate 694,543 of CAXAMN010003113.1, forward strand.
CATTAACGTATGTACAAGAGCAAGAATCACATCACTTGCAATCACTTGTCATCACTTGTCATTAACACTAACACTTGTCATTAACACATCGAATCACTTGTCATCAACAAGAAAATTGAAGTGAACCCAAAACTTGGCCCTTCCAAGATTTGGAATTCAACAAAAACATTGAACCTAGCTCTCAACACTCGTGAGCGCTAGTGACCTCAACACTCGTGAGCGCTAGTGACCCCTAGCCCTCAACATTCGTGAGCGCTAGTTAGTGATGTTGAGAATCACCCCCTAGCCCTCAACACTCGTGAGCGCTAGTGATGTTGAGATGAGTGGATCAATTTGACCCACCCACCTGGGAATGAGTGAGCGCTTGTGACTACTCAGAGACCACCCCCCACCCAGTGCAGCGTGCAAACGATGAGGCCTCATCCCGTGCGGCCTAGTCAGCGTCCGTGCATGGTCCCCAGGGGCCCTCAGATGTCATGAGCGCTCTTGGATTGTGAGATGGGTGGGTCAAATCCACCCACTCACCTCAACGCCTTGCGCAAGTTTTTTCATCATTGAATGATTTGAGCTTCAGGGTGACATTAATGCGGTGTGCAAGATTTTTCATCATTGAATGATTTAATGCGGGCGGCCGTTCTTCATGAGGCTTGAGTGGATCAAAGGTCAGGGTATTCGTTCCATTCGTCATGGCCAACCGCCGCGGTGCTAAGCGCAAAGCGCATGAATCGTGGCCTCCCTTGCAGAACACGTCATGGCGCGCCTCCTGCAAATGCATCCCGCTCAAAACGCACAGGGTTTTGCTTGTTCTCTATTTGGTTTGGAGTGCCAAGAATGGTCAAAAGGACACAAAATAAATAGGGTCAAATGTATTACACAATCTGGTCAAGGAATTCTTTTGATGATAGCAAGTATTGATTTTGTGTCCTCTTGACCTGTCTTGGTGGTTTGGGCCTTCTGTTTTGGGAAACCATTTTGAGGTTGTCTCGGGCTTCCGACTGGAATCGCTACAGCCAAGAGAGGTCGAAAGGAATAGGCCCTAAAAAGCAATTTTCCGGAGGTGGCCTGTGGCCTTTTCAACTAGAAGCTTTCAAAAATTGTCTTTTGGGGTCTGTTGGCTCATGTTTGCTGATGACTGATTGCACGTGGCAACTTTGCATTCGGTTTGATGGGACCATCGGATCGCAGCAGATAGGTCATTTCCCACTTTGTCCGCCAAAAGCTTCATAGCAGGTATGATTTTCTGAAGGGGTGGGCATGATGCAAGAGACGTTCAATTATATTCAATGAACACCAATTTGGGGCCACCGATTTGAGACGTTTTGAGTTTATCTTTTTAGGAGATTTTTCATCCGACTCAGGCTATCAAAGTGGGCACTGATTTTTCAGGCCTCGGAAGCTTCGAACTAGCAGCCACACGTGTCGCGGCTGTTCTCGGAAGGACAGTGGAGATCTGTTTTAGTTGTGACACGGATCCCCATTGCCAACAGATGCTCTTGGAGAACCACTGCCCCCTGACCTTTTTTCCTGACATCACACAGCGCGACAACACGAAAGCCGCTGCCGTTGATTGGTATGGGGCAGGGTTCCCCTGCCAGCCGTTTTCATCGGCAGGCTTGGGAATGGGGATACATGACTTGCGGCAGAGAGGACTGCAGGTAGCTGATTCTTTGGCATACATGGAAGCGAAGAAGCCGTCGTTGGTCATCTATGAGAATGTGACTGGCATCCTGCAGAAGAAGCATGCCAACCTGCTGCAATGGGTGCTGACATCATTGAAAGACATGCAGTACAAAGTTCACATGACCACCCTTGACACAGAGGACTATGGAGTCCCTCACCATAAGTGTGAACTAAGCGTGGTGAACTAAGCGTCGAGCTCCACCCCCAAAGCAACTCCAAAACTTGGATAAACCAAGTTGTGGTGCTGTTTAAGTTGAGCTTTTCCTCCAAAACTTGGCGGCGCCAAGTTTTGGTGGGTAAGTTCAACTTTAAGTTGAACTTTCTCTCCAAACTTGGCGGTGCCAAGTTTTGGTGGGTAGGTTCAACTTTAAGGTGAACTTTCTCTCCAAAACTTGGCGGTGCCAAGTTTTGGTGGGTAAGTTCAACTTTAAACCAAAATTTGGATCCTCCAAATCTTGGATCATGCAGTCCACAGAGAGTCCGGCAAAAAATGTCAAGTCCCAAAAAGGAATGCCCTTCTCAGGGCTAATCCGCTTCGCAGCGGGGCCTAAATGTTTCTTTTTTTTCGCGCCTTGAGATCGTCATTCACGAAACCTTAGCAACCCTTAGTGCGGCCCTTAGTCAAATCCTTAGTCATTCCGTAGTGCGGCCCTTAGTGCGCTTGGGATCCTTAGTCCGGCCCTTAGCATGTCGAATCCTTAGTTTTCCTTAGCGCGGCAGTTCCTGACCATCCTGACAGTTCATGAAATCTAAAAACACATGAGACAATCAAAAGGCCTGTTTTAAACACATTAAAAAACTGTTTGCTATATCAATTGGCCAACCATGCAGATGCGAATGGCTACACACACGATCTCTCGCAAGATATATAAAATAGAAAACTTTGTGATGTTAGGCCGAACTCCTGTGTTTAGACCAAAATCCTGTGTTTATACCAAAAGTAATCGATCACTAGTCACCGTTATTTCAGGAAACCTAAATAAAGTGTATGTGGCTTACCAATACCGCAGGCAATCCTTCTTTGTGCCTTCCACACAATTACTCCCAAAAAATCATCAGAATATAAAGCAGGCGAAGCAAAATATATCTCTCGATATGACATTTGAACCCTGTGAAACTGCACGCACACACTGCATCAGATGTTGCGTACTAAGTAACAAAAAACATACAATGGTTTGGATATAGTTTCCAGGACAGACATCACACAACAACTGAGTGTTATTGCAACATTCAACCACTCAGTTCAACTCACCGTCCAAATGAAATGGGGCGCAGATACCATGAACAATACCTACATCCATTTGTTGTTTCTTTGTGGCAACACCTAGAAGCTTGGAAGTAATGGTGAAACTTCTAGGTTATTCAAACTGGGTTACTCAAAATCAAAATCAAATGGTGACAATTCCGAGTTACTCAACTTATCGGAAACAAGTGGCATCATGTTTGCCAAACCTCTCTAGCACCTCAAACACACCGCGCCGGGAGCTCATATGCTGAATCAAATGGCATCAAGTTTCTGTAGTAAGGTCACGCGTTGCTCGCCTTACTGTTCCCTCACCTTTTTCCACTTGGGAATCGATTAACTGAAAACCAATGTCAGAGTGTGTGTGTTTTTTTGCCCTGGGAGCTCAAAGGCTGGGAGCTCAAAGGCAACCACTCAGTGTCAGCTGACCCAGCAAACCCTCTTGACTGCTAGTTTTTTTGGCTGGGCCCTTTGGACCTCAGCTAAAAGTGAGCCAGTCTACTGCAGTCGCAGCTCCTCCGCCATGACACCTCTGGGTCGATCTTCGCCTTCAGGTACGTGTACATGAGCGGTGTAAGCAGAACCATGGCCGCCACCTCATCCCAGGTGTCTGGACGAGGGACGTCACGATCATTTTGCCTGGCTCTCTCATTGATCTCCTCAAACACACTCTCCAGGATGGCGGAGAGAGGCCGCCTGAAACAACACCCAAATGTGGCCTTCCCCACGAAGTGCCTCAGCTCAGCTTCTGACCATTTCTCCTTGGCCAGCAAGGTAGCCCCCAAGGTGACCACCTCTACAGACCATAGCGCCCTTCTGCCCCGTCAAGTTCACCTCCCTGGAGGGCCCCCAAGGTCGAAGCCACCAGCCGCTTGCCATCATTCAACGGCAGCGCCAAATCCTCGCAAACCTTGAGGAAGCGTTTGTGGCGCTCTGACATGCCAGCCTTCACCACTTCTCCACAACCCTTCTTGAACTTTCTCAATTGATCATACGAGCTGCGTCTTGGCAATCTCAGACTCCTGCGGGATGTCAGCCTCCTTGAAGACCAGGGACCTCACGATGCTTTGCACCACGGCTACACTGCTGACCCAGCCCATAGGCAACACCGCCATTGCAGGGTACACTAACTTACCCGGCACTCCCCCCAACAGTGCTGCATCCAAGGCCATGAACTTGTGCTATAGTGGGTGCGGCCGGAACAAGTTGAAGCAACTCGTGAAGTCCTCTGAGTCAACTAACCAAACCTCTTCCTCCTCCTGTTCCAGGAGGGTGAGCTGCCCCAGATACGGCAGTAGCTTATCATCGCCCTCCAGGCGGTCTTGAAACATATTGCTTGGGATCAGGTTGCTAATGAATCGCTGGGCGCTCACCACCTTGCCATCAACCTTCTTCTCCTTCTTCACTGCTCCCGCGCCGTTAAGGACGGGTCGGCCCTTCTGATCCTTGAAGACCTCGTCCATCTCCACGGCTACCATCAAACCTCGCTCATGCGCAGCACTGACCACTTTGTTCCACTCATCATCAGAGGCCCTCACTCGTGACTTGTGCGGCTCAGCGGGCCACTCGTGGACTGGCTTGAGGCAGGAAAGGGGATCCAGCAACTTCGCCTTCAGCTTCTGGCAAAAAGGTCAGTACATCTTGGACCGCTGCCTGGCCCACTTTCGGCCACGCAGCAATCACTTTCTCTGCTCTGATGTCTTCCATCACCACCACAGGTTCACCCTGGTAATCAAAGCGCACTGCAGCCAAGTGTTTTGCCGCCTCTTCAAAGCGACTACACTTCAGCTTTCGCTCCTCCATGTAGTCCAAGCTCGCCTCAGGTGGTCAACTGTCAACTTCTGGGACTGGGTGAGCTCTTTCTTGAACTCTGGCGCAGACCATCCTCCTTGGCCCTGAGACCTTGCTAAGTAGTTGAGAGCACTCACCATAGCGGCCACTCCCTGTGCCTTCAGCCCCCCCTGATGGCAGCAGATAGGCTATCACAGCTTGTGGGTTAATGGGCAGCAGCTCGTCGCCCCGCACTGGCTTAGAGGACTTGTCGTCGAGAGGCGGTCCTGGACTCTTAAGCGATAGGCGACTCAGCGGCGTGTCCTTGCCTCAAACGTCCTCCACAAGCCATAGAACAGCTCAACCAGTGACCGTCTTCAGCCAGGTAGCCCCTCAAGCCTCCTGCAACCACTGCCTCGAGGGGCTGAGGTGGCTCACTGGTGACCTCAGGCTCTAATCCTTCTTCTCTCTCTCCTTTTCGCCTCCTTTGCCTTTTCCTCTCTCTTTCCCCTTCCGGCCTCCTTTCTCCTGACAGCCTTTTCCGTCTTTGCCCCCTCTCGGCCTCTTCAGGAGGTGGAAAGAAGAAGAAGAGAGCAGCCGGCGGAGACGCTGAACATGCAAAGGGAGCCCGGCTGGCGAAAAAGAAGAAGAAGAAGAAGGCAATTGAAGAGTCATCCTCCTATAGTGAGGAGGAAGAAGGCTTGTTCGGTGAGGGTGCCGAAGTGAAGGAGTCTGCAGTGGCCAAGAAGGGCCAGCGTGATCGGGGACGCAGGGTGAGACCTCCAGTGAGTCAGAGGCGGGTTTTCGCGAAGCCCCCACAGTCCCAAAAGCATCAAACCAGTTGAAGTTGATGCAGTACGCCAAAAGAACACCGGGCCGCCTGGCTTCAAGGCTTCTCTTGAAGATGCAGGTCGAAGGAGCCCAGGGGGGCTGTGGGGGCGAAACCAGCCGATCGAGGGGAGTTGACCCCGCCAGCGGCCGTCCACTACTTCCACACAATGATAGTGCCGCAGTTGGGCCAGCGCCTGGGGATGAGAGCTGACAGGGAGATGAGGACATTGTGCACCGCGCTGGACCTTCTGGCGAGGAAGCTTCCGGCCCATGCGGCAGACGTGCTGGGCCAACGTCTGAAAGCAATCGAGAAGAGCTGTCACGACGGCCATTGGCAAGCAGCACAATTCCTGGAGCTCTTCGGTCCGGACTCCGGCGGCCTGCTGGAGAGGGACGAGGAGGTGTTCATGAACAGGGAACACCTGCTGGAGCTTCTTACGTTTCTTCTTTGCTTTGACCTCAGGGGCCAACTTCTTCTTCTTTTTAGCCTTCTCCTTCTTGGCCTTTGCGCTCTCGCCCTTTGTGGCGCCCTTCTTCCCAGTGAGCTCCCGCTCAAGTCTCTTCACCTCATCACGGGCCTTCAATTAATAGCTTGGCCTTGAGGCCCACCTTTGCAGGGCTCTCTTCCAGGGACTCTTCATCCTCTTCTTCTGAGCCCTCCTCACCTGGATCAACCCAGGGTAAAGCATCCTTTGCTTCTTTGGGCTTCGGGGCCATATCCTTCTCCTTCAAGAACTCTAGGAAGGGCTTCGCCATCTCCTTCTCAAATGCCCAAGCTGGCACCCTATTGTCGATCTCTTTCTGAGTCAACACCCTGAACTTCTCGACGTGGATCGAGGCACCTCGACGAGTGACCTTGCAGTCGTGGGACGATTCCTCGCAGAAGTGATAGGCACATTTGGATGCGAGCTTCTTGCCTTCACCCTTCGTCATCCACCACTGCATATGGGCATCGCTTGCACCGATGTACTTGGCGGTCACCCAATGCCCTTTGTCGTCTGTTGACAGGGCAGCTGCTATCTCCAGGATGATCGTGCCTTGAGCGTGGCCATCTCCATCCCGGATTGCACACTCAACAAGCTGCCCTGTCTTGAATCGGTGGCCATACCACCTTTCTTTGTCCACACCCCCCGCCACCCACATTGGGGTGGCGGGGGGGGTACAGTAACTCAGTTGCTCTCAGCCAGACAGCTTCAAAGAGTACGAGGACATATCTTCGTAGCTCTACTTAGTAGAGGCATCACTCAATGCAATGATGAGAGAACCATATTGGTCATCCAAATTCCAGGTTGGCTTTCTTTGTCTCTTTCTGGAACTGCGGCTGGTACTCAAACAAAGGACTTTACCAACTGCTACTTCAATAAGCTGAACTTTTTATGCCTTTTCTTTCAGAATTTCCACTATGTACGGTGGTCCGACAGGCACATGCCACAGGTCACAGCTCACACTGAATTGCTGATATATAATTGCTGCAACTTAAATGATCCAAACATGCGACCGAACTCATCTATTGCGACAATTGGTCCCAAAGAAGAACCAATTTGATCCTATTTGTCCTTGAAGGGTTGCACCAGCCGAAGGTGTTGTGCGACTGAAGAAATCGAATAATGCCATGCAGTATGCTTGTGGCACGGGGCGGCCTCCTGCCGTTTCACCCTCTCTGAGGTCGGAGCGGGAAGACACGGAGCCAGCCACCGGCCAGCCCTGAACATGCGCCTCAAGGGAAAAAACATGGGAAGAATCAAACACATAGCCATGGCCAAGCCCAAAGGATGGAATCCGTAAAGATGGGTTCCAATAAGTATAGTCTCACCTCGTCTCGCCTCTTATATATATATATATATATGCTCAAATGCCTTCCATGTTTGCTGACAAGGATTGCTTTCCACTTTGTGAGCTTCCCTGCACAAAGGCGCGAGAGGACTGGCCTCAGGATGGGTCGTGAGTCGTCAGCCCGTCGGCTCGTTAAACTCTGGGCAGGTCTCCCAGCTCTCAGCATCCAAGCTGCTACAGTAGCAACGGTAGTACATGAAAAGACCTTGAGAGCAAGTTCTAACACACCCAGCACTGACTTTCCAAAGGCCACAAAACTGAGGCTGGAGCAACAAGGAGAAGAACCTCAGTGGCAACTAGGCCTTTCGCCTTTGATGGCAGAATCGAACATTTCAAAAGCAAGCACCACACCAGGGCACATCGATCAACGAATTTGCAGGCGACCCTAAAATCCCGCAAAAACTGAAAGCGATACATTGCAACACGCTGAGGAGCTAGAAGCTAGCTCAGCCATGCAACTACCTGGCAAAGAATCACGTAAGAATCCAACATCAACGAACTGCAAGCAGCTCATACCAGGAACAAGTCTTCTGAATCCGGAATTAAGCGTCTTCGGCGTCCCCAAGGTGACGAACTTTCCGGTCAAAGTCTCTGAATTTGAGACATGGCATTTGCGGGAAAATGCTCAAGACTCAAGCTGAGATGTTCAAGGATCTGTAAGCTATCTTCTGCAAGGGCGAAACGTGCACATGTTCTACTCTGAGCGGGTGTGAGTATGGTTTGCTTTGTGCAAGTAGTAGATGGCGAGCAAGGCCTTCTGGCAAAAATTTCCAAACAAAAATCCTTCTCCAGAAGGTCTATAATATGTTTTACATAATATGTGACATCATGTGACATGTAGAAACACGTAAATTAGCGGATTTCGAGAGCACGATCTTTTGACTCATGCGACAGGGGTGGTCATCCCTGCACAAACAATTTGGCCGTGTGTCTCTTTCAAAGTTGAACATGCTCTGAACTACGATTTGACATCCATCGAGGCAACCTCAAATTGCTCTGATCCACTTGCAACAATGAGGACTGTTTCACATGCGCTGCATGTGCTGCCTGCGCGGGCTCACAGCTCTCACTAGCTTCTGTAACCCAAATGGAAGGCTGACTTGAAGAGTAGTCGAAGGTGGTGTAAAAGGTGCGGAAGAAGGGCATACCGATGATCCAAAGTGGTCCTTCCTCACCACCTGTCATTCCTCCATTGTCCATCATCAGCAATTGACAATCTTCCACTTGAATCAAAGGCTTCTGGTGAAAAAGTGTCTTCCAAGGAGCAGGCATCACACCCTTCACGAAGCCAATGTAGGATTGAGGAGGCAAAGACAAGACTTCTCCCCCGAGCTCGAACTCCAAATGTGGCAAGCTGTCTTCCTTCAGGCAATTTGCACCTAAAGCTTTAAGGACGTTGCCCATTCGGTTCACTGCATCAAAGGGAGCCGTAAGGAGAGAGGTGCCGGTGTCCAGAATGGCTCCACAGCCCTTGGAGCAAGCGATGTCAATGCGCTGACCCTTTGAGACCAAGCGGATGTTTTTCAATGACAAGCCCCAAGTGACCTTGCCGATCACTGCCAATCGTCTGAAAGGCTCTGGTCTGCTGGATGGATCGTGGTCATGCCAAATGGCGGCCCCAAGAGACCCCTGCTTGCGCCCCAGACACATGGACAAGAAACGCAGTTGCAAGTTTTCGGGGACACTGTCGTGCAGATTTTCCATGGCACGGTCTGCCTTTTTGATGTTTTGCATCCGACTGCGAAGACTTGCAGGAATAGACACATTCCAAGCTTTCAACTTGCCAGCTAAGCCTTGCAACTGCTTTTCGTCCATCTCTGCCTGCAACTTCATTGCAAAGGGGGGGGCCCACGCCAAGAATCGCTTGAAACTTGGCATCTGACAGAACTTTCATCTGAGCTTGTTCCACAAGCCAAATTGGTTGAGACTCAAGGTGTAAGCTTCCTCACTTGATTGAACATCAATTAAGACATGAAACTTATGATGCCTTATGTATGAACCTACAAAGTCCATTGAAATCCGATGAACCTCACTTCCCCTCCATCCTGGATCCACTACGAAAGGACATGTGTCATGTCTTTAGCCGAGTATCCAATCTCCACTTGGTCAAATGCATTGCTGCAAAAGGCATTACCACTCCCATAGCTAAGCTCTTGCACCAGGCGTCCAGCCCGATACTTGGGGCTCTTCCGAGGGTCGTAGCCACGGTGCCCTGCTGCCCCACAGCCTTCGCAATTATGTGTGAAGATCACCAACTCAAAGGATCCGGTGTCCAGAATGGCCTCAAAATCTTGTTGCCCAACCCTGATCCGTCCAGTGTAGGAGACATCCTCATGATTCGCCAGCTCTTGGCGAACAGGACGGGGGGCGCAATCGGAACTCTGACTGGGTCTGGAGGAGGTCAATACATTGGTTAGGCTCCACATCCTCCAAAAGGCTGGAGGTAGTGAGGGCCACGAGAGAGGAAAGCACGAAGACACCGTTCATGGAAAGTAAGGCGAGTTCGGTAGGGTTTCCGGCCCAAAGAAGACGAGCCAAACGGCTGTTTGAACGAGAAAACGGCCGACTGAGGAAATTCGTTATAGATAGACTCTGGGGTGGGGTGTGCTATGCTAAAGTAGCTAGGTATGTTGAAGGAATAGAAATGAGAACGAGGGTTCCACCATGCCACCACGGATCCGAGGCCCACACTCGGCGTCGCCCGCGAAGACCTGAGGACGAAAGAGGCGGGAAGTGGCTCGTTGGAGGCACGAGCGCGGAGTCTGCAAGAAGAGCATCACGCCATTTTACGGAACTAAGTGCATTATACCTACGTAGCGCTTCCTGTCTGGGTGTCCAATGGTGACCTCTAAGCAGTGTGGGGTTGTCCATTGGTAACCCCTTGGAAGCAGCTGGTAGTCTAACTATAGCTCGTATGTGTCCTTACAGAACGGTGGATAAGTATCCGTGAGAAGTACTGTAGGACTCTGTATTCTGGAACGATGTCCGGTTTTCGAGTTAGACTTTGAGCTTTCCAATTCCATCAGAATCTGGTACCCCTTTCCAGTCCTCTCACGGGTCAAATCTTCTCATATTTCCAAATTAGTGGGGGACTACATCAGAAGTTCCTGTGTGAAAGTAACCGTGGTTGGAACCCTATCCTACCTACCGACCGAATGCCGTGCCGCCGTGAAACCCTGTTTCTCCTGGTCACTCAAGTCTCCTCTCCCTCCCACCGCGGACTCGTGCCGAGATCGGGGACGCCGGCGCGAACTGACGGTTGCTGCATCACCAAATTCACACACCACCTATTTTCTACGTCTTCAAACTCTCTGACGATTTTTCCTTTTCCTTGTTTACCCAAGCTAGGCGGTTTCGTTTATCTGCTTTAGCTTTAAGTGTCGCAGCTTCGTCAAACAAACTGTACTTTCCTGCCGCAAGGCATTGCCTCAAAAGCGTAGCATCCATCGCCTTCGTTAATGAATCTGCCAGCTGTGCTTGTGAGTTGACCCATCTCAAACGACAGTTCTCTCTCAACCGCTCTCGAATGAGAATGCATTCCAAACATGTCCGGTACTCTTCACAAGTTGGTGTCGAAGTCTTCGTTGAAACGTCGTAAACAGATTTACAATCTGTCACAACCGATGACCTGGGTGCCTCAGCAAGCATACCTTCTGGCTCCATCACATTACTTCCGGGATTTTTCACCCATTCCCAAAAAAGGCGCAACCACGAGAGCCGATCCAAGGAAGCACTAAGTAAGTGCCACAGCTTCAGCGGACAAGGTGGATCGAACAACTCTGGGGATTTTCCTTGAAGTCCAAGCTATGGGACACACTACCCCAACCATATTCCTGTCTAAGTTTCGATCAGTCGCAAAAATGATTGTTCCTTGTCTTGAGGCTGTGTCCTTATTTGTTGCGAAGGAGGCGTCACTGAAAGCACAAAAGGACAGTTCTGCCACTTTGATGGGTAAAATATGCAGGCACACCGGGTGACTCTTTGCCTCATGCAAAATCCTATTCAAAGCTAACATCTCCCCGACAGTCGCTCGTGTAATCTTCGACTGTACTTCCCCTATCTTAGCTGAAAGATCAGGTCTGGTATTGACTGAGGCATATTGAAGAGACCCGCACAACTGTCGAATTTCTTGACGCTCACCTTCTGTCACTTCGGACAATGGCTCTGCACGGCGATGCTTGGGAATTTGGATCGGATTGATTCTTTCGATATACTCTCGTTGGTCCAACTCAATCGATCCGTCATCCCATTGAAAGTACCGCACTCCACAAAATACAAAATTCTTCTTATGGAAAGCCCCGAAACTGTACACCTTTTGGATCTTTTCGAGGGTTTCGTGAAAGTAGCTATCACCTCCACCTATTCCGTCATCTACGTGAATCCCCAACAGACCACGAACCTGAGGTTGTTTGCCTTCTCCCTGAGTCACCAAACTGAAAACACAGCTGTCAAAAGGGGAGCACACAAAACCATGATCTTCTAGAGTCTTCCTAAAGGACTTATACCACAGATAGGGACCATCGACTCGACCATACGCTCCACCCAACAGCTGGCATTGGTCTGTCCGAGACATGTTCAGTGAGGTGGCAATTTCAGGTGGTGCTTGGATCCCTAGATTCCGGCCATCTCCTTCGCCCTTCAAAAAGGCAGTTGACACATCAAAACTCACCAAGTCCCATCCAAAACTCGACACTCCCTGTACGACTAGCATCCTTCCGTCTTTGGACAACGTGGGGGCGTCATTGGGGACATAGGAAATTCCGGGATCTGTGAATCCAAGGATCACCAACCGGGCTTTGGCACGGCGTTCTCCGCCCGGAGATTCTGGTGGCTTCCATGTTAAAATCCACCTACATCTCATGATTTCTTCGGGCTTCAGAGTGCCCTGTGCCACCCTTTTCACTGTCTGATGAGACAGCCATGCCTTCACTTCTTTTTCTTTGGCAGCACGGAAGAGCACCTTCTCTTTCTCACTGAGATCGTCCCACCTAAGCTCTACCTTCTCCTTCTTAGCATTGGTCACCCCAAACGTCTCCCATACTGAAAAGACAGTATCCCTTTGAGACTCCCCCAAAACAGGACCATCCCTAAAAGAGAACTCATACTCAGGACTTCCCAGTGAGAGAAAGGTGTCATCTCCGAAAGCAAACAAATCATCATCGACTTCTTCAGGAACTGGAATGTTCACTCCATCCATCTCGACATCGGGAGGATCTGTGGGTGCATACTCACTCAACCCCTCCCTTTCCGGTTCCATAGGCTCAGTTCCCAACGTGGATGGTGGAGACACTTCCAGCTCGGGCTGGTCCTCTTCGGTCACGGAAGGAACAGTCCTCATATCCCCTGCTTCAGGAAATTCGTCCAAGGCTACAAAGTCCCTAGGCCCTTGACCCTCTTTCAAAACCTCGTCTCGAACCTGACCCTGGTCATCCCTTGGCAACAAATGATATTCACGCAGTGAAGCAGGTCTGAGGTGTTCTGGACTCGCTCGAATTAGTCGGCCACAATGACTCAGCCAGACAACTTTGTTCCCTTCAACCACAATGACCTGGGAAGGACCATGCCACCTACCCCTTTCCTTTCTACCGACTCCCCTCCTTCTCCAATATAGTACCCAATCACCCCTTTGATACTGAGCTCGGCTAGGCCTAGTTCTGCGGAGGAGAGCACGTCGAAAGCTGTTGTCATTGTCAGCAGCAATGAAACTTCGCCTTGCTTGCTCTCGCCGTGCCAACGACTTCAAAAACCACTGGCCCTCCGGGTCGTCACTCACTGCCAAGCTATGGCTTCCCACGTTTTCATCGCCCGTCAAGGAGGCAGGAATGTGTCGTGACTTTCCCAGTAGAGCTTGCTCCGGGGAGAATCCACCAACTCTGCTTAAGGCATTCTTTGCTGCAAACGCTTGTCTCAAACAAACTCTGAACTCTTCGTCACTTTCAATTGGACTCTCAACATTCATCCTATCCAACATGTTCTTCGCGATTTGTCCATGGCGTTCGCATCTTCCCAATTGCCAATGACTTTCCCCTGCACTGAGAGAGACACAAATGTTCTCCGTCTGGAGGAATTGTCTCCATTCATCATTGACATATTCCCCGGCAGGGTCCAAGTATAGAAGTTTACATGGTCCAGCCCATTGCAGCCAAACATCCTCAAACACTCGAATTTGTTCTGGTGTGGATCTTCCACAGGGTGCTCCAACATGAAACAAGGTTCCCTCGTCGATAAAATGCATGAAATGAAACTTCCTGCCCCTACTATTTGTCCACCAAGCCCCATCACCTCCTACTTCGTCGTTGAAGTCCAAATCCCGGTGAATACTACTAGGGCGTGCCAATAGTGGAGCCCCCTGGTTTTCTGCACAGGTTGGGCATTGAAATTCTTTCACCCCTTCAATCACTGCCTCTGATGCCCCTCGTTCCTTAAGAAACTTGCGGAACAAGTCTGGCTCGGGATGCCCCAAATTCTGATGTAGCCTTACAATATCAGCCCGTTCCTCAGGGGGCAATTTCAAGAACAAAGGTCCAGAGACAGCAATTGGCCTGGGTGCCCAGGCTGATTCATGCCCTTCAACTGAAATGGCAGGACTTGACCCTTCACGTGTTTCCTTTTTCGGATGAGGGTCCACGATCTCCTCTCCGAAACATGGGGACCCAAACACAGTCAGTGAAAGTCGTGCGGGGCCACATTTGCCTACCCTCTTCATACGTGAAAGCTTTTGCCATTCTTCAGGAACCCCAACATCCACAAACGCACCCGAAACTCGATGAATATAGACCGTCTTCCTCAAAGTCAGCCTACTACTATCGTCCTGTTTGTCAGGGGTCCTGTATCTGTCCGTCCCGCGACATGAAATCATCAGCTGTACCTGCATCTCGGGAATCACAGATTGAACTTTTTCCATGAGAGGCCCCTGGCGTATTGTGTGAACACCAACCCTAGGAGTCTCTTTGGAGACCTCTTGCATGATGTGTTCCCAAGACACTGGTGCCACAGCGGGTGCAAATGCTGCAGGACACGGCTGTTTGTACACGCACCTATGACGTTTCAGCCGGAGAGAATCAATTGCTGATTCTCGAGATCGTTTGTGCCCACTTTCTGAAGCTTCAAACCCTGCTAAAAGTTCCATGACTGCTAGGGGGTCCTCACGTTTGGAACTGGATTCCATGAGTGCTTTAGTCACGGTTCTGGCAAATGTTCTGGTGTAGTGTGCTGCAAAAGCGGAAACTGATTGTCGATCTCCGTGATGCTTGAAACTGCCTTCTATGCGTCGATGTTCATGATCTTGATTGCACCATCTGCGATGTAGAAGTGAATGAACAATCCTCGATGTGGTGTGCACAACAGTTCTCTTCCGGAGGAAACGATCATCCTGAGGCAAACGCAAACCACCTACCCGACACTGATCAAAGGATGCCGGCATCGTTCCTGTTGCAATGTCGTACATTTCTGACTGTTGTATCATTTCTGAACCACTAGGTTGTTCCAAGTGAAAATGTCTACCCAAACACACCTGATGCCAATACAAGTCATGACACAAATTCAAATTGGGTTTCTCCGTTTGTCTCTTCTCCATGATATGTCGTTCCATGTATTCGTTTCGTGACATGTTGAGTCGTGAAAACCCTCCCCAATACTTGCAATCAGGAGATGCCCAGATATGGGTAGGTTCATACAACATGATCCACGTCCACAATTTCTTGACCCCTTCAGGTGTGGTGAGGTCGCCATCTTTACGAGTAAATCTCACTGCTTTCCCTCCCAAACTTTCAATTTGCTTGGTCAATTGGGAGTCTGCAAAACAATACACCTCAAGGCAGTCAATGGGCCGATTGTGTCCGGGATCTGAAACACCAGTCTGAGGTTTGGATTCCGTACCAACAAACTTTTTAGGAAGAGTGGACAAACCGTCCTCTATGGTACAAATGAGTTCCTTGCATCTTCTATTTACCTCTTCGGTGTTCCACTTCGGTGATCTCGCATTAGTCACACCCCTCAGCTGTCGTCTCAGGGTGTGGTTGGTAGGTCGTCTTTGGGAGATGTCTGCTTCGCCAGTTCCCTCTGGAGAATCGCAATCTGCGTCTGGAGCTCCTGCACGGTCTGGGAATTCTCCTCCACCTTCATCGGTGTTGGTGAACTTCCCTGTGGATACCCCCTTTTCAGATTGTCCTTGGTGTTCTTGGGATGGGAAGGCGGCTCGTTCATCTCCACATGGCTCCACTCCGAGTCGATGATCTGAACTGGCACCTGGCGCTCTTGGGTCGAGCTGATTGGACCTGAGCTCATTGCAGAATGGCGATGAGACGTTGTCTTCGGAAGAATGGGACCCTGCTGCATCGTCTGTGCCAACTTCTTTTTCTGAGCTTTGCAGAAATTCTGAAAGCTGAGCATGTCGGTTGCCGTCAGCCGAGTATTGCTCAGGATGAACTGCACATAGCTGCTCTCCTTGTCGAAGATGTCTTGGAAGGATGCTCCCTTGTGCTTTCCTGACTGGAAACACTCGGCTCCCCATTGCTGGAGGTTGTGAATTCCAGGGGGCACCTTGTACTGGTAGGTGAGAGGCTGATGAGTCTCCCGTCGAAGACTGCAATCCTCCTCCCCGGACAGCTCTTCCAACTGGTATTGAGGCACCATCTTGCGTAGGGCCATGATGCTTCACGCTCTCGAACACGGACTCGGTGCTGGATGCTTGATTCGCTCCACTGGCTGCATGGATCTCTCGACTGATTGGTGGTTCGGCACTGCTTTGTATCAAGTCTGTGGTCTGTTGGGACGTTCCGTCCTCTTTACGTCCGTCTGGTGTGGTGTGCTCAAATTCTTCATGCACGTCCGGGTGGGTGTGTATGTCTGTCTGTGTTGTTTTCTTTGTGTGAACATGCAAACAACTCTCCCCTGCTTCAAAGAAACGCACGTTCAACAAATCCCTAACTTTCAAACAACACAACTTCTTTCGAACTCGCCTCAAATGAATTACATCATCACTACCATGAAATGACAGCAAACCCTGATGAACATCAACAACCCCCTTCAAGCCCTCAACAACGGCATTGGATATCAAAAAGGGTGTGCTTCCGGGCACGATCTCAACGCGGAGCCAGCCTTTTCCGTGACGTTTTAAGAACAAAGCTTCTTCACTTCGGAGCAAGCCACTATTACCGAATCGGAAAACACACTTCGAGGGGCCCCTTTCGATCCGAATACCTCGTAAAGCCCTCTCAAGTGCCGGGACCCGTTCGCTACCGATGACCGTTCGGCTTGCTCCTGTATCCAAAATTGCCTCACCTACTCCCTCTTCCTGGTTCATTTCAACCGAGGGGGTTGAAGCAAAGGCCACTGAAGGCTTCACGGAGAAAGTCTGGCTCAAGCCCTTGGCTTCATGCGTCCCGGCTTCACGTCTCTTCATCAAATCACCGCGAAGCCTTGCATGTTGTTTCAAGGCTCTTGACATCATTTCCCTCACTTCCCCAAAAACAGCAAAACACTCTTGAACGTGATCAACAGCGTGGGGACCCCAATGCATCATGCTATCACCCAAGGCTTCACTACTCAAAAGACTCCTAGTCTTTTCTTTGTTAAACAAACATGCGGCACGGAATTTTGAACTCTCCTGGATCTCATCCGGCAAGTTTTCTGGGAGTTCCGGGTCGTTGAACTCCTCAAACTCTTCAGCCATGGTTGCCATCTCGGAGGGACGATCGGGACGATCAGGTCGCTGTGGACATTCCCTCTTCCAATGGCCTGGCTTTCCGCAAATCCGGCAGGTCGAGTTGGCAATCCTCTCTGCAAGGGTGCGGCGAGAGGACGAAAATGGTGCTCCTTTTCCCCCTTTCTTGCCACCACCAAAGCTCTTGCCCTTTCCCGAACCACGAGGTGGCCAAAATCCTCGATTCCGAGCTCGTTCACGAAGCTTGGCACGGGCCTCCTGATAACTCAGGAAACAGCTTGCTAACTCTCCTGAGTCCTGCACTGCCTCGATGATCTGCTCGTCAAACTCCTGGATGAAGACGGCATCCTCATCACCCTGCTCAAGCAGTGTCTGATAGACCTGCTCCTCATCCACCCCTTCATCCACCGAAGTAAAGACTGGTTCTGACTCCTCAACTGTGTGTGCATCATAGGTCTTCCACTTCTTACCCCCTGCGCCTTGAAGGTCTTGAAAGAAGCGCGACCCCAACAATCTCATTGCATCCCGGGTTGAGTCATAGGTCAGGATGCCCTTGTTGTCGACGATAATGCGCTTCTTCTCTTCACCTGTGAGCTGGGAATGACGAATCATCACATATGCCCTGATCTCTTCCAGCGACACGCTCTTATCCTTCTGCAGGATCTCTTCAAAGCTCGCCTCATGTCGGGCGATGTATGAATCGTTTGATTCATCCGGCTTCTGAGTCGTCAGGAACAATGCTCGCTCGAACTTCAGATAGCGATCCTCGTTCTGAAAGCGACCCCACTGGACACCTAATGCAGTGAGAAGTGCATCGCATCCTTCTTTGGACTTCAAACGTTCTGGATCAATCTTGGACACCTTCTTGAAGGATACAGCATCGCACTGGAGAGCTGCTCTAGGTGCAAGGTGAGCGATGTGCTCTTCAGGCCATATGGAACGCAGGAAAATCAGCTTCTTCGCATAATCTTCCAGGTCTGACTCTCCTGCCACAAAGCTTGGGATCTGGCCCCAAGGCAACTGGCTCGTGGACAACGAGCCTCTCCCTTCGCTAGGACCTGCATCAGTCCCACCATCGCGACCAGCCATGGCCCTCTGGAACATACCAGATGCACGCCCCGATGCAAAATGGTAAGAACCCGAAAACTTGCCCCCTATGTTTTGGGGGCTCCGCTACCAATGTGAAAGTAACCGTGGTTGGAACCCTATCCTACCTACCGACCGAATGCCGTGCCGCCGTGAAACCCTGTTTCTCCTGGTCACTCAAGTCTCCTCTCCCTCCCACCGCGGACTCGTGCCGAGATCGGGGACGCCGGCGCGAACTGACGGTTGCTGCATCACCAAATTCACATCCTGAATCTCATATTTCAAACGTAGTACATGCACCAACGATAGTGCAAAGATGTGCCAAACTGTTTGAAATCTGATGTGCACTAGATTGCAATCTTGGTGCATCTCAGATAGTGCAAAGATGTACCAAGCAAATACGTCTGTGGCTTTTGAGCGGCTTCGGAACTCTGCTGGTACAGATCTGTGTCTCTGTCTCTCAGCTTTGGGCAGCCCATAGGACTTTACAAAAAATACCAGCCACCGTCGATGATGATGGTTATATAGTAAAGACCTGTCCCCAAAATACCAACTGCTACTGGTATAATGGGATGCTCGGATACACCCGAGTCACCCTAGCTATATAGGGCGGAGGTCTCCGACTCTTGCGCAACCGGCGATGACCAGTACTAAGGATGAAAAGGAAGCTACACGTCAAGGAAGCGAATCATCACAAGCGTCCCAGTTGGAGAAAGAGTAGGTTAGGCCATCGCTACTAGGTTGGAGGCAATTGGGTTCCTTAACATATTTTCTTTAAAGTCTTTGACTAAAAAAAGAGAACAAGTCCCCCCAGCCAAGACCTGATGATGAACGGCTTCTGCCAAGGGGCGAAATTGAACGTGCTTCTGGTCGTATGTACCTGGAGGCGGGTGCGCTGTCCTGTACCAGCTTTGAGCAAGTCTCAAGTTCTCGTGGAACAAGCCTGGCCCAACCCAACATCAAAATCATCAAAACGAACTCTGATGATGTTTGGCGGTGGAACAGAACCTTGGACATCTCCATCTGAGGGCACTGAGAAAGAATTCTCGGGTGCTGCTTCCTTGGACAAAGTGCAAGCCTGGCAGAATTACAAGCTCCCCGACCTCTATTCATGGAACTTTGGAGCCATGGAGTGGCACTACCGTAGCACAAGCAACATGTCCAAGTCATTATGATCACATCGGATAGGGTGCACAGATTAAGGTTTGGGTAGCGGTAGCGGCATCAAAGAACAGCTCTACCTCAAGCCTCTCAAACTCTCTCCATCTCTGGTTCTTTCATTCGTGCAGATCATCAGCCATCAGCTAAAAGCCTGTTTCTGGCCTTAGATGCATACCCATAAGCGAGCAAGTTGATGGATGCAAGCTGGCACCTGGGGCCAAGCACGCTTTTGCACAATGATCACAATGATCCATTTGATTGTGTGAAAGCAATAACACCGTCCATGCCAGGTTGGCTTCCACAATTTGGATTGCCCAGTTCTCAACGCCTAGGGCCTAGCGACAACCTGAGTTCTGACCTGTTCTTGTCTAAGAATGCAATGTCACCTTCGCATTACCTGAACTTGGAGACCCTGAACTTCTGTTACCTTTTGAGGCGTTCCTTCGAGCATTTCCTCCGAGACCCTTGAACACTTCCTTACTCGATTGCCGCCACGCACAGCATACACGCACAACTGGGATTGGTATGTTTACCCCATGCAGAGGCAAGGATGCTTCGGATGCTTCATTGTGCCTTTTCGGGAGCAACAGATTTTGGATTAACTTCATGTCTCACCCCGTGAAGATGATTGAGCAGAATGATTTGAGGTTGCCCCGATATCTCCACCTTGGGGAAACGACTTAGGCTATCTTAGGCTTTTGTGTAATTACTGCTACCAGCCCCTGGGCCCGTTGGGTGAATCAAGCTTGCTTGTCTCTGTGGCTTGACGTAGTTTGACCGTCTTGTATCATCTGGCTAGGTGAAGAAGGCTTGATGGCCACCCAAACCCTTGAATCTCCAAGGCGCGATCCCATCCACTCGCTTCGCTGGTCCACCCACACCTGGGGGCCACTTCCCGATCCAATCAGGAAACAATGACGCAAATTAGTTGCGGGATGTTGCGGTTTTTCCCCATTTGCCTCAGCTGGGATTGATGAGCACACACGCGCAGTCCGCTGCAGGCAGGTGTTTGTTCAGCGGCCGGTCCGAGCCAAGTATTCCGCCTGTTCCTGGGCCCTTAATGGTGCCATCTGTGCGGTCTCCTGAGCATGAGCACAAGTCAACATCACAACAGCAAAACACTGCATCTGGAAGTCTGGAAGGGTTTGGCCGTGCAGCCATTGATTGAAGACTTGTGATTGATGTTTTTTACTTTAAGGCTTCCCAAGTGCCTGTGCCCAAGCGAGGTGAGCAAACCAAAGGTACTAAAACCTGGATGTAGTAGCCTCAAATCTCATGGTCATGAAATCCAAATTCTAGCGCAGTTGGACAGTTAGGAGCGGTAAGGTTGTGCAAGGTCATGAGGTTGTCTGAGCCCTGGCCATACATGCCAAACAAGTGACCAGCATCATCTTCAAGCAGGGCTGCTCCTGCAAAAATGGCAAGGACCAGCTCTATGCCACTCATGAGACTGATGCAAACGTGCTACACAAGCATGTCAATGCAATCTTTTAAAACACAACCGCCAGCTGTGCGGAACCTCGACCCCGCTCCTGCCAGGGGCACCCGGCGAAGTGCCGCACGAAGTCCCCCGGGCGCCACTCATAGGCCATCCAGTCGACGGAGGCCGGGGGGGACGAAGGCATTGAAGTGCGCCTGCGCAGAGCGCAGGTTGCAGGTTCCGGTTCCGGCCTCCGGTTCCGGCTTCCCATATGGCTCTGTCGCTCCCTCTGAAGCACCACGGCTTTTGTGGAGCATTTACGGTGTTTCCCACACTGGGCCGGACAGCAAATAAGAAAAGACACAATCAACTCGTTGGTTGTCGGGTGCACTCCTCCCTCACACACACACAAGTGACAGTGAAAGTCTCAAGATTATTAAAGAATATCGATTTCCAGCACAAACAGTAGCCTTCGTTTCCCAAGATGGTAGATCAATCAGGCACTCCAGCGGTCAACCACCAAATCTGGCTCGTCCACGCACGAAGACCATGTCTGTGAAGTGCCTTCACTAGACCAACGTCAGCGGAACAGCATCATTCAGCCCCCCATGAATTCAGTGTTTATTTTATAATGTCCACGTGAAGGACGCTCCAATTGGTCCTTCCCGGCCTGATGTACTAAGCGAACCTCCTTTGGATAAGTGAAGTCCTCATCCTGCAGGCGAAGAATCAGGCTTAACCTCCATTCAACCAACACGGAAGTGAACGATTCCTGACTAGTGAAGGAGTGGTCATTGTCCACTTGCATCATATCCAAATATGTTGAATGGAGGGTAGTAGATTGAACTTCAAAAATGTCCAAAAATGGAGTCGGTTGGGCAGGGCTGTGGCAAAGTCCACAGATTGAAGACCAATGTCATGAACATCTATTTTACTCTAAAACACAGGTTGGACAAAGCTATATTTAGCTGAATCTAAAAAAATGTGAATAAGCAAGTACCAAGAAAATAAATCAATCGATCTTTCCATCCAACTATCTATCTATCTATCTATATTTCTTTATCTATCTGTCTATCTATCTATCTATCTTACCTATCTATCTATCTATCTTTCTTTCTTTCTTTCCTTATCTTATCATCTCACATCACATCTTATCTTATCTATCTATATACACGTTTATAATCTTTTATATGCAGTATGAGACTGAGATTATGTGAGGCATCTCATGAATCCAATCTGCCTGCCAAACCCTTCCCCTCCTCAGCCCGGAACTTGCCACCTCCCCTCCTGAGCGAGATCCATGTCCAAGGCTCCGCGGACCATGTGCCAAAAGAACATTGACCTGCTTTGGTCTGCCAGACCCAGAAGTCCCGCTTTCGGACATCCGTGCAGGTCTGTGGCTTAGGACATGCATCTTTCTTTGGGATGTTTCATGGGGGTGCGAAGTTCTATCCATCAGGTCCTCACCAAAGGAAGTTAACAAAACCAAATTGCTGTCACCAAACATGTCTTGCAGCTCCACCTCACGAGGGGTGTCCCAGGATTGGTCCCACGTACATAAGTGGGTGTTCAATTGTTTTCCATCCCAAACAATCTGGACCGGTTTTTGACCATCCCTCAGGTATACCCTACCGATGTACCAAGTGCCAGCTGCTCAGCTCCACGGCAGTGCTTGGGGAGTGAGTTTCTCAAAGCACCCCAAGAAAGAGGTGCAAACATACCACGATCAGAAGGACCTTCGTTAGTCCCCCTCGTCTGTAGTGCTTTTGTCTTTCCCTTTAGTTCCCAATCAGTTCACCAAGAGGCTGATTTGGCAGGTCAAAGCCCGGACATCTCAACTAAACCCTGGCAGGTTGACCACCTTGACTCCAATTATATTCATAGAACCTGAGAAAAGACCTGTGGAAGACCATTTTCCTCTAGAACCCAGTGGTTTTGGGTTTCCATGTGGTCCTCTGCAGGGGAGTATATATTCTGTTCATGTTCCGGTCCACCAGGGACCCCCCCAGTGATCCACATGTTAGCAAGAGGCTGATCCCAGGCGACCATGAAGTTGCTCGAAGCGACCCGCTCCAGAAAACTCACGGACCATGGGGAGTTTCCTGGCGCCACAGCTCCGAGAGTTCGGGTGTCCGTTCCAGTGAGTGGGAGGAAAACACCTCGATAGAACCTCAATATAACTACTAACAGTATGATTTGACATTATTTGTCATATGTTGTAATCGTTGTAATGTACTTTTACAGTGGTTTCAGAGTAGATGGCACTGGCGCCCCAAGATGTCCTTTACATGGGGGTTCATATAAACCACCTCTTGGGGTCTGTGCCATCTACTCTGAAACCACTGTAATATTCGGGGAGTTCAATGCAATTTGCTAAGCGAGTGGAATATATTATCATCCTGTGGGCGAAAAGAACAAAGAATGGTCTAGATCTCAAATGGGTTTAACCTCCCTTCAACAAACACGGAAGTGAACGATTCTTGACTAGTGAAGGAGGGGTCGCGATCCACCTGCATCATGATTAAATATGCCAATGTCGGATGGAGGGTAGTAGTTTGAACTCGGACAAACACATCCAAAAATGGTTTCTTTTGTTGGAGCGTTCTGAGCGTTCCAGTATTGGTTGTCAACCACAGTCGGTTGGGCAGGGCTGTGGCACAAAGTCCACAGATTGAAGACTGACGTCATGAACCTCTATTGTATTGTACAATCAAGGGCAAACACAGGGTGGACAAACCTATGCTGCGGAATCTAAATAGATTGGAATAAGCCAAGTACCAAGAAAAGAAAACAATGCCTTTGGAGCTTGACTATGGTCACTTAATCTGTATGTATATATATAATATGTTATATTATATCTACCAGTATGTGAGATTATGTGAGGCTTCTCATGAATCGAATCTGCCTGCAAACACACCAGCCCGTTTCATTGATGCCACTTCCGCCACTTCCCCTTCTATATTACTATTTGTCATATATTGTCATTGTTGTTATTGTTTGGGTCTATCCCAATACCTGTAACAGTGGATGATGATGGTTCAGTTGCAGGCCTGGATCAAACATAGCAATAAATGTTTACTGACTGTTACGGGCAATAGCTCTAGAACAAACCCAAGTTATTGTAATTGTTGTTACTTCTAATATTAGGTGAGTGGAATGCAATGAACCCTAAGGCGAGCGCCACATATGAACATGGTACCGACCTTCTAGACCACTAAAAAACGAAAAACTGTGATTGCTTGCGTGAAGCAGGGGGAAAGTGGAGTTGTGAAGTTGACAAACATGGATTGGGATTGGTCCAAGAAGCCCCCCCTTAGAAAACAGTTGCACTAAGGGATTGCAAGTGCGTGAGCGCAGCTGTAGCCCTTACAAGCCGGTTGCCCCGGTGCGTGCCGCCATGCCTGGTAGCTGTGCTTGTAGCTATCCAGCTTGGGTGGTGTGTGGGCATGGACAAATGTTGCGCAGAAAGAACCCACATTTGTTGAATTGAGGATGTCCAAAGGATGTTCGATTCAAGTTCTTGGAGTGACGAGCCTCATCAGGACCCTCAAATCTACCTTCCATGGATCAATCAATCAAAACTGCAGCGCTTTCCGGTGTTGCAACGCAATGGCACCAAGCAAGGAGATGTTCTTTGTCCTGCCTAGAGTTGGCCCACTTACAATCACGTGAAGCTTGAAGTGGAAGTGTACATTTTATAGTTGTTATTGTTAATTATGCTTAATTGAACAAATACCGTCATGTATCGGGTTCCGATGAGGCAAGTGAATCCTTATATCATGGGATCTTGAAAACATCTCAATTTCGTCGCCCTCTTCTTTGTGAAAGCGCGCCTGAATGAACCACCGCTTCGCGTGCGTGAGCGCAAGTGCTTGCGCTCCGCGCTCCCGTCCGCCCATGTCGGTGTTTCACGCCCACGTTCCGTCGCTGTCGAGACACGAATCAGGAAGACGCCTGTGTTGATCCCCCCAGGGTCTTCCGCCACCAAGAACTGCACCGCGGCCGCGGCCGCGCGGTCCGCGTGGTCGTCCGAATAGGTGGCTAAGAGGCGTCCGATGGAGGTCTCGAAGTCGGTGAAAAAGGCATCACAGTCGATGAAGAAGATCCACTCCTTGGTTTCGGACATTGGCTAGGAATGGATCTACTGAAAGCGTAGACTGGGAATGATTGGGGGTGGTCTCTTCTTCGTTTCAAGCGAGCTTCCATTCCAGTCTTCCACATAGTTTTCAGGAGGTGTCCCTACCAAGAGCCACTGTCTCATGCTTTCTCCACTGTTTTTTATTTTTCTTTGCCGAGGCTATTTTTCTTTGCCGAGGCTCTGGTGGCGGACCTGCTGGCATAGTGGACTGGTGAGCCCAGTGAGGCTCTCCGCCCTGCATTCGCTGATGAACCACATACATTTTGCCTCAGCAGTCCGCCCGTGGTGTGGGTCGGCCTTTTCAATCCCACAAAGCCTGGTGCCTGGGCGCTCCTATATGCACAAATAGGTTTGGAGTTTATTGTAGGCTCTTGAAGCTTCTTAGGCATGTACTAGAGCTCACTCACACTCTTCTGACCAATCCCATTTCCAGAAAACAACATGATTCATCCATCGGCAACTTCCAAGCAATTGCATGGCTGGGGTCAAATGAAACTGATGACATTCAAACCTGATCACTCCCCCTGACGGGAGTTTGGATGGCACCATCCGCTTCTATGGTCCAATTTCGGAACAAAGGAAACGGCCCAGGTATCATGTTCGACCGGTTGCAGTCAACAAACTACACCCTCGCACACATCAGTCAGAGCATTGAAATGGATTTCAACAATTATTCCATTGACTCCTGAGATGCCCTTTGAGATCCGGCTGACTCCCATCAATCATGCGAAAAGTTGTTCATATGTAGAGTTCCTTTTCCAATGCTGATGAGCTAGCATGGAGAGCCTCCCAGGTTGCTATAGTGAGCCAGGTTGCTATAGTGAGCCTCCCGGTCGGGCAACACGTTTTCCGTGTGCACCACATAGCGGTAGCCGTGCCGCTGTGCATAAGCCCGATGATTCGGTACTGAGAGCTCCAGCAGCGGGGACCTAGGGCCACCTACCTCTGAGACTCACTGACTTCATCTGATGTCCGGCCGGCGAGCCACATTTCTTTGTAGGATCTACGGTGAGACACGCCATCTTTATCACGGTCAATTGGAAGAAGGATGACTTGCCTATCAATCGTGCTAGTTCTCGGATGAACAGTTCCGGTTGCGCCTTGAGTGACGATCTGATCACTTGACATTCACACATATCAAATCATTCGACAAGCATGATGTGGCTCCATCATGGCACGCCGGCGGCACACACTACAATCGAAAAGCCACCGCGGTAGATTGAACTTTCCCTTATCCTCTTATTGAACATATTGTACCCTGTCTAGGGGATATCTACGGATCGATATATCTAATTATAAACCATGTCTCAAAAAATGTCAACGTGATCATTGAAGTTGAAACTCTAAGTCCTTTGATTTGAAGGTGTCCAACATCATTCAACCCCTCTTGCAACGGTCTAGCTGGCGGTCTACCTTGGTGGCGCAACATTTTCTGGCCCAAGTGACTCAAGGCTGGTCTTTGACGTTGGATCTGGCTGATACGCGCCTCAGCGCGGATGAACAGCGAGCCAGGGCAGCCGTCTTTAAAAGAGTGAGGCTGAAGAGTCCTGAAGAGTCGAATGCTGAAGAAAACAGCTCAAATGATGCTGGAAATACATCTCACCCAGCCCAGCCCAGCAGCAAATGGAATGTATTTCCACGCTCTGTGCACGGTCATGCTGCCAGGGCAGTGGGTGGACCCGCAAAGCTTCGTGGAGCTGGCCCAGCATGATCCTCAGTGTGACTCTCGACTGGGCGGTTTGGTGGAGCTCAGCACTCGCAACTCATCCAGGAATCGTCACACTTCGACGAATCGTCACAAATCGATTATACTTTACTTCTTTATCTGCTTGGTTTCCATCAGCTGCTTGGGTTTATCGCGAAGTCCATGGCAGCCACGTGAAATCCATGCGCACATATGCGCACCTTGAAAGGATAACGGAGCAACCGATCTTCTACTGGTGCAAATTAGCCCGATAATACTGTCAACGCCAGGTTCTGTTGGGCTGCATTGGTGTGGAGAAAAAATGAGAAACACACCAGCGCGGAAGGCTCGGGTTCGCCAAGGCTCTGGTATTGAATATGCAATCGGGGCAAGAAGCGCTTTGGCATCGCACTTTGTGACCGCACTGCCTGCGTGAGCTGTTCTGACATAGGGTGGAAGAGTAGCTGGAAGGCACCTAACGTGCCGAAAAAAGCATCCTCAAGCAAAACGTGTGATCCAGGACAATAGACTTTCACCAACGACGAGTCCATGGCGTCCGACCGTTTCTCGGTCGGACCGAGTACCTCGGACGCCCAAAAACGCCCCACGAGCCCGAAGCGATATATGTACAGGAATGATGGGGTATGACGAGGATTGTATATGGATCAATTGGATCTGAATCGGATCATTTGGGAGTCGATGGGCAAGGACACGTCCCCCTCCAAAACAGTCTTTGATGATGGGATCTCTTGCACCAGTCAGAAATTTGGATGCCCATCCTCATTCACTTCTCCGTGCACCGCTTTGATCTCATGATACAAATTGGCAAAGTCCTTGAGCGCTTGGAACTTGAAGGCGTTGCCTTTGTCGATTTCATGCTGGACCGCACCGGTCCAAAGGTACCAAGAGCCAACCCAAAGGGGGTTTCCTGGCAACCGGCTCAAACCTGGTCATGATTCTGTCACTAGGTCACTCATGAACAGGCGGTTGATAATGAATATCTCTGGGAGTCTGGGAAGGATATGAATTCCATTGAATTCTGGTAGATTAAGCTAAGAATAAGGTTTCTCGTCAGTTTCCGTTCGACCCATCTGACGCGTGGACGGCTCATGGGCATGACATGCAGCCAGCCAGCAGCCATGACTTGCAGCAGTGACTTCGGCCTGGTTGGTCAAACACCCACACTGTGCATGGACAAGCTGCTCTGCCTTGCTCTGCACTTGTGGTATCTATTGTGCTTCTTTTTGTGTCGCTCTTCACCATCCCAGCCACACTCCCAGCCACGCAACACGAGTCGTACCGAGCGTCCAAGCTGGATGAGGATCCGTGCCCTTCGAGGATAGTCCAATGAGAGAGACCACTCGGCGGTGCTCTGCAAGTGCTGCGCACAAAGTGCCGAGCACTGGAAAGCCGCAGGCAAGTGCTCCTCAAACCTGGGAATACGCTGCACGCTCCCTGAAACAATCATGGAAGGGGACAATGGCCTTTTGGATGAACATTTCCTCTACAAACAGGTGATGGTCCACTTCCATGGAATGTGACTCGGAGTGTAACCACCCTTGGTGTACCGGCGGTGCCCAGTTTTGAGGGTGTAAGAATGACTCTAACAAAGTTTTGCGCTGCATGTCCTAGGCCAGCCCAAATCCAGGAAAACGGCCAAACACATTTGGTGATGTCTGGTCCTTGGTGGGGAAGGTTCATCTACAGTTTGAGATGTCATCTGGTTTGGACACACTCAAGGTGTCTTGAAATGGATCTCTCACCACAAACCCGGATATGGATTCTCTGCCTCACTAGATTGGCTACGGCTGCTCATGCCAGTCCAGTCGAATGCTGAGCCACAGTCGCAGCAAGGCAGCCAGCCAGTGCGCCAGCGCCGCTGCACGGCTGGCGCGACCAAAGTTTCCAGCTAGGTGCGCACGCGCCTTGAGTCAGTCTTGTCCCAAGGTCAAGCACCTGGTGCTTATGGCGAAGGCGCCACGACATGAGCAACATGATCTACCTGAACACCCGTTGTTTGGCTGAAACATGGTCTCTCATGGCATCATTTAAGAACCATCTCTTTGGTATGCAGGGTGGCTCGGCTTGACCCACATCCCGACATCCATATGTTCTCCTCCTTTAACGGAAGTGGGTCCTTAATGTTTGAACAATCCAGAACTACTCAAATCATCTCAAATCCTGTTCACCTCATCAAATGACTGTCTTGACTGTCCGCCTCCAGTGAAGCCACTGTGGGTGTGTGCCAAGCGTTCAGCACCTCCCGGTCAGTCGAGGCAGGACACTCCTGGAACGCACCAGAGGGGATTAGGTCACCCAGACCGACTCTTGGAGCAAGATGAGCCTGTTGGAAGATGCTTTCAATGAGCTAGAAGCACACTTTACCAGGACCTATATATACTGTATATAACTTATTTTATATAACTACAGTATATATATATATAAATTCTTACATATATATATATATATTTTTTGGGGGGCCCTACAAATACCACCCCCAAGCTGTCCGTTCCTCCTCGAGGAGTTGCACGGCCACCAGGTCATATGGCCCTGCATCACTGCGCGAGCACAGCAGGAGGAGGGCGATGGTCACCGCAGCGAGCCGGGCGGACATGGCGCCAGCAACATGGAGAGTCGGATGGGTTGTCTTGTTCAGTGTTTTTTGTGGCAGACATTGTTTCAAGGCCAAGCCCTGAGAGCCTGTGCTGCCATTTAAACGGATGCCATGTTTCACCTGGCAAGAACTGACATAGATGTTCTAGAACCAGGAAAAAGAAACAATCCATGGCAAGAGGGACACATCTTCGTCGAGCTAAGTATGCTTGATATATCTCTTGATATTGTCTGAATGTTTGCCTCCGGGCCTGCCATCACCTACCCGGTTTCCGCGTACCGGTCGGAAACCCCGTGTACCGGTGCCGCTCCTCCAGCAGTTTGGTTCATATGCAAAGCTTTAGATGGACAATGCAACTATATCTTGTGTCCACCTGATCTTTTTTCACTGGTATCTCAAGAATGCTGAGTACGTCATGCTTCTGGGCCACGCCCTGACCATGGCGCTTTTCTGTCGACATAGTGCCGAAACTGCAACGACAAAGCTGGATGGAAACAACTGTACCAATCTCAAATCCAACACATATGACCAAATCCGCACGTAATCCCTTGGCCACTGCAGCACTTCTCCCTTAGTAAATATGAAAGCATCTATATATAATGATGGAGCTTCGTCGGCCTGCGGCTGTCACCCAGTTATAATATACATCCAACATCTTTCAATTAAATCCAAGTGATTAATTAGGATGTGGGTCCAGTCATACGGCCCCGCGAAGCACTTCTTGGGTTGGACCAGGTAGCTTCTTTTGGCTCACAGGTTCTCAGGTTTTCTTTTCCGCACCCCATAAACACTCACGTAGGCTACGGTAGGCGGGTGAGCAAAAACAAACATCATGAGACACGGTTTTCTTCTGAGTGCTCGAATGATTCATTGCAAAGTGCCCTTGGATCAATGTTTTCTCAGGCGCTCCAACCCCCAGTCGCTCACCATAGCGTCACTAGCCATGCCATATTTTACATAGTACATGGCCTATACAGCATGGAAGAATAGCCAGGTGCCACACTTCGACCGGTCCGTTTTTCTCTCCATCCGACCCTCCGAGCATCCGAGCCAGCCACCCGGGCCACGCGTCGAACCTGAAGATGCGAGCCACGGAGTCGGTGTCGGTGGGGAAGACTGGAGGAGGTTTCTGTGTACATGTCGCGGAAGTGGATCCACATTCCAACCCCCCCAAAAAACAAACAGGGTCGTCTTCCAAGCGTCCATGTATATCGTATGCAGCTATCCCCCCAAAGAAGGGGGGTGCTTCCAGGTGTCCAACTTTGTAGGTTGGAGGCCATCGCTTGTAGGTTGAAGGCCATCGCTCTTAGGTTGAAGGCCATCGATCGTAGGTTGGAGGCCATCGCTCGTAGGTTGGAGGCCATCGCTTGTAGGTTGAAGGCCATCGCTCGTAGGTTGAAGGCCATCGCTCTTAGATTGAAGGCCGCCGCTCTTAGATTGAAGGCCATCGCTTGTAGGAAGCACGCCATCGGTTGTAGGAAGAACGTTGAAGGCCATCCCTTGTAGGTTGAAGGCCATCGCTCTTACGTTGAAGGCCATCGCTTGTAGGTTGAAGGCCGTCGCTTGTAG
Source organism: Durusdinium trenchii (assembly GCA_963970005.1). NCBI lineage: Eukaryota > Dinophyceae > Suessiales > Symbiodiniaceae > Durusdinium > Durusdinium trenchii. Next base: position 725,236 of record CAXAMN010003113.1, read on the forward strand.
GTTGAAGGCCATCGCTTGTAGGTTTGAAGGCCACCACTTG
>CAXAMN010003113.1:725573-739019 GCA_963970005.1 Durusdinium trenchii
TTGAAGGCCATCGCTTGTATAGGTTGAAGGCCATCGCTTGTAGGTTGTGGTCCTTAGCTTTACTTCCAGGTTTCCAACTTGGGTACCTCCGCCTCCATGGACCGTCCAGAGGACAAACTCTCAAGGCTCCAGCTCCACGCGAAGCCTCGGAGAGACCAGCTCCCCGAGATGAGCACGAGGGCACGAAGAAACGAGACATGCAAGGTGAAAGGAGCTTTAAGGTGACTATATGTAACGCTCAATAAATCATAATTAACAAATCAATTTTAGGCTCCTACAGTATCATACAACCTCTACAATCTACAATTCCCAGCAACATATTGTAAGTATAGGCTCTGCAATGGCGAGAACAAACATGTCTCCATGTTCACACATATCACATCGTGGCACAAACCTCACACATTTCACAGCCACCTAGTTGGGTTCTTTGCTCAACTTTTCGCTCTCAATCCCAATGCTTTCAGTTGTTTTTTAAATGTTTTTTGCTGTTTTTATCCTTCGTGCGACTTTCTTCAGATGCACTGGGCTTGGCCTCCCAGCTTGCACTTATGAAGTTGCCCGTCCGACTCCACAAACGAAGCCTCGACCTCGGGCGGGAGGCCACCCTGAAACATCAGAAACGCGACACAAACGATGCTCCAAACATCTGGAAATTCGGATTTTGGCCACTTGTATGGTTTGACAGTGCAATTCTTGAAGCACAGCCAGCATGGCCAAATCCCAAATGTTAAACATTTTGTGCGCAGCCTTCCTACTTGTAGGCAACTTAAAGCGTGACACCTTGCCACCATTGACTTCTCTAGTGGCTTCTGTCAGCGTCGCAGTCTGTCAGCGGCTTCGGCTTCTTTTTCAGGCAAGCGAGACGAAATCAATCGTCGGTGCCATGCACCTGTGTCGGTCGTCCATGGGGAAGTCCTTCCTACTTTTGACATGTTCTGCACACAATGAAGCCTTTGACAAACAGTGAAGCTTTGACAACTGAGCAACAAAACTCCCAAGAGTTGAACGTTGTCATGTCGGCCTTGGCTCGAAAACGAAGCCGTCACATGGTCGACCTAAGCTGCAAGCTTTCTCATCTCACAAGGGACAATGTAGATGTGCTTGTTTGTGAGCACTCACATGTCTTATTTCATCATAGCATATCACAGCCGCATGTGCATGTTAGATCAATCATGCAGCATCTCAAATGAGAAAATGTATGCGGGTGAACCTATTGGAGCTCAAACAGCATATTGATTTCTCGTGTCTGCTCTTTTGTTTTTTTTTGGGGGGTTGAGGGCGCATTCCATCAAAACGAGGGACCAAGGTTGATCCACCAAAACATGGAAGGTGCATTGCACCCAAATGAATGACTCAAGCATTTCACAGAAGCCAAAGTGCAACCAAAGGACATGGAGAGGGTTCTGCCTTTCTTGGCACATGAGAAAAGGACAACATCTATCGTCAAAGGAAGCCATTGGGGATAGTCATATATAATCCATTCCTCACATGATTGACGGTGCTCTCACTTTGCCTCTGCGGCATGCACCCACTGAGGCTGATGCTCCTCAGCTTCAGGATGAGCCACCTGACATGCTGCGATCCTTGCCTCAATCCACCATGAATTTCTATGTGATACGGAGGTTTCTCCTTCTGAGTCTAGGTAGTGAATGGCCGATTTGCCTCGTCACATGCGTTTTCCTTACAAGTAGCTGGACCTCCACACCAGCTAGGCATACCTAGCATAGACTTGTAAGTCTACCGTGCACGCGCAGATCAGCTGCCTTGATCACAAGACCACGCTCTCTTGCAGGGGCAGCCACCTTGGAGAAAACATGTAGTTGAAAAAAAGGTTCAAGCTTCAACTGATCAGGCAAGTTGGAGCTTCAAGTGTAAGTGTATATAAGTGTGTCAAAATGGTTCCCATGTACGAGCAAACCAAATAAACAAATAACCTATCACAGGCACCACCTAATCAACAAATGAGATTGTACATTGTAGCTTCCACAAGCTGCACGCCTGCATTCCCCAATTCACCTACGAGTGCTAGCTTAAAACAGCTGGATCGAATGTCGCAAGATCAAAGTTTCTCAACCAACATGGTGGCCCCACTCCAAAGCTTGTCAAGGACAGATCGCTGTCTCCCAATGGAAGCATCTCTATCTCTAGGAGAGCCCAAGCTCTTAGGCCCAAATCCAGGCGCCACACCGTCACGCTTGGTCCTTTGGCCCCTCCCTTTTGGCCCTGCACTCACTCGTGTGACATCATACTGAAAGCGAATCAACAGCATCAAGGAAGACATCGGAAATGAACACCTACATAATAATACCATGTATATATATATATATATATATGGTACCCCCCAAAAAATACCTATGTTCACCTCACTTTTGCTGGTATTTGCAATATTTTGTGTCTATTCTTGGAGGCCTTTTGGACCTTGGTTTTTGGGGTACCATATATATATATTGTGCAGGTAGGTTGGTTTCATAACTTGTTTGTCCAGAGATTCTAAATTCCGGCATGTTAAATAACTTTGGAAGGAATGCATTCAGAATGCATTCAAGATCCAAGATTCCCACAAGACTCCTGGCTAAAATCTTGGATTGATACAGTGATAAGGATGTTCTGGCAAATCCCAAATCCAAGATTGTCCACAAGACTTCTGTGCAAATCTTGGATCTTGAATCTTGGTTTTGGGAAGGAATGCATTCTCTGGCATGCTCTGGTAGTGACAAAATTGCACTATATAAGTACATTTTGATCCTGGAATATTACTGATTACCGACATTTGTTTCTCATTCAATTCTAATTAACAACTAATTCAACTCAAATTTACTTCTATGAATTTTAGTGCACATACAATATAACTAGATTCTAAGTCAATTCTTATTCTAATTTAAAATCACTTCTATATATTTCTATTTAAATTTCTAAGTTGAGTCTAATTGACTTTAAATTGCTTCTAATTTGAGTATGTAACATAGTTCTACATTAAGCGTAAGTTGAGCCTAATTGAATTCTAATTATAGACATATTTCAGCTTAATATCATTGTATAGACAAATTCTAATGCAGTATTTATTCTAATTTATTTATGTCTGTTTTAATTCTAATTATGTTTGGCTATTTTAGATCTAATTGAATTCCCACTTGAATCTAAATTTAAATCTGCAACCTGCTTCTAACTTAAAAATATAATGATCCTAATTGAACTTTATATAATTGACATCAAATTGAGATTGCAAATTAGATCTAGTTCAATTCTACAGTAATTGAACTTAGATTCCAATTTAATTCTAAGTCCATACTGTTCTACTAACCAAGCTCTAGGTAAAACAACTCTAATTCAATTCTACCTTAGTTCTAAGTCAATTTCAATTTAAGTAATGTATTCTTATTCAATGTGTTTCATTCAATGTGTAGAATTGAATTCCAGTCTACTTCTAATTTAGTTCTATTTCATTCTATTTTGGATTCAATTGTAACTTTGACTATTCCAATTTACTGGTAATTAATTTCAATTGTTAATGCCTTTATACAGTTCAGATTCAATTGTTTTACACATCTAATTTTACACTATCGTCATTGCAAATTATGTTTGGTTTCTATATGTCTAATTTAATCCTATATTGATTCTAGTTCAATGCACATGGAATTCTAATTCAGTTTTGGTGTCATTCTAGAGAGTGGGCGTTGCTGGTGGTGAATTTAATTCATTTAAGAAAGCAAATGCTTCTATATTGGAAAAAACTACATAAAATCTCTCATGTTCAAAGTAACACCACTTCTCTAGAAGTAAATGCTAGTTTCACTCAAATTAAAACTAAATAGAAAAATAATACACTATTAGAATTGAATCTGACTTGTATAGCATTGAAGTTAAAATTAGCTTGAAATCAACTTAAAATTAGGCTTGCATTGCATCCCAAGTAAGTTAGAATCTATAGCGATAGACATTTGAATCAACGTAGAATTTACAAATAAACTAAATAAACTCAAATTTGAAGTTGAATATACGGAGTAGAGTTGAATAGATTGAAATTTAAATCTAAGTTTAGTTATATTTAGGGTTTGCAATTCTTTGCCTTCTGATTATGATGTACTTGCTCAACTGCATTCAATAAGAGCAGTACAATTCACACCCTAGAAGCAAGACATATGTTTTTGCATGGGGGTTGCATGGAATTATATAGATTACTACATCCAAGAACTGTTTAGTAAACACATAACCTTATGGATTTGGACATTTTTGTAGTACATAGTTAAATGAACAAATATGCTTACCAACTGCACACCAGCACTCAGAAACATTTTTTTGGGGGGGGCTAGCATATATGGATATAATATATATATATATACAAATGTATATTGTAAACAACTATGTAGTAAAATTTAGTACAAAAATTCAGTAGATTCTAGAATAAGAGGAAGTGGCTTCCCTTGCTGTTTTGGTCAAGCAATGGGCATTGCATAGGTCAACCAAATTTATGACAAAGGCCCCCCCTTTAAATGGAATGCCAGGGCCACACAGAATGTTGCAAATCTATCTTCGATCGCAACCCCGCAGCTGTGACAAAAAGGGTTTCGTAGGTGAACATGCTGCTGCAATGAACAAGTGCCGAAGTGTTGGAACGGTTGTCAACCCTGCCCAGCCACAGCCTGAGCAGGCGCTTTGGCTTTGGCTCCGGGCTTTCCAGGACCCTTCCCAGTGCTCTTGCCTGTCTCCTCGCAACATGCGAGCTCTCAGGCCATTGGGTGGTTGGTCGCTTCGGCTTTGGCTACTCCTAGTTCCTTTGATGGGTGTGACATGGGCAAAATCTATGAAGTTCCAGGGTGTTCAATGGTATTACTGCACTGTTCCCCCCCTAAATGGCACAAACTCCTGAAAACACCACCGTCACCACCCTTCGGTTGTACTGGTGTTGATGTGCATTTGTTGATGTGCATTCAAAGTACGCCAAAATTGCTGTGTGGTCTCTGGCACGAGATTTTGTTCTGGACAGGCCCCAAAGGAAGAGTGCCCTCCCTTCCCTGAATCAATCGGCGAGTTCAGTTATGTCTGCATGTTACAAATCTTACATGCAAATTTACACCATGTATAAATTCATTGGAACTCAAAATGTGATCGATTATGATCCATTCTCTTGAGACCTCTATACGCAGTTGACTGCTTTCCACCCTTTGGGCCTTTTTGTTCAGAACACCTCTGACCCACGTCCTGAGCCGCCGCCGGTCCATGTCGGGCCGCCCGCTGCGAACGGAGGATCACCGTGACGCCATCGCGGAGCTCCTTCGAACGGGGGATGGGTGGGATGTGTGTCCGGCCGAGCCCCCTGGCGTCAAGTCGAGTGAACGGACTTCATTTCTGAAAGGGTGCCGTCTAACTCATCATAGCATCACTCTAGCAGCTCTAGCATAGTCCCAGCTGCCCTAATACTCATCCCTAATTCTGCCACTCCAAACATGTGTTCTATAATGGTGGAAACACCTTGTTTTAGACATGGGTGCTGGGGGGATGTAGCCAGGGGACGAAAGCCAGCCCTCGTAGAGACAGGGAACATATTCTTTTTGGGGACCTCGCTAAATAGCACTCCTTTGTCTTCCCCAAGCCCGTGACAAAACGATTGATAAGGGCGTCTCGATGCGTTTACGTGGACCCTACGGCGGAGCAGTTGAGGTCTTCATAGCGGTAACACGCCTGCTTGCTGGCCGCTGTCTTTACAGCTGACCGTGTCCATGTTTGCTAGGGAAGAATCATACCCACAACTAGACCGACGCCTGGCCACTTTGTGATGCTAATGATAAACCTTTTTGGCATCAAGGACCTTATAAACATGCTCTCCCCCACCAGACTCTGGGTTCACCCTGCCCGAAAAGCAACCACCCCACCCCACACCCCCTGATACTCACTTCGTTCACCCATCCAGCACTTCAGCCTAGGGCCTAGCCTATCGGCTGGCTTTCGCAACATGATTAATAGCTTCTTGTTACTACTAGTAAGGCACTTGTTCCTAGAAGCGTGGTACTTGTTACTACTAGCTTCTTAACCTCCTGCCTTGCGTTCAGCTCTTCCACGCCTTGAAGTCTGCCAGCGGCTTGGGATTTCCGCGCTCGGAGAGTCTCGACTCTGCCCACTTCAAGGTCTCGCCTGGGGTGGCCGTGTGAGGCCTGGGATTCAAGGCCAGACCCGAATGGACCCTGTGCCACATTGGTTGCACTCTTAACACAAATATATTATATGAATTGTAAATCTTGTGCTGGACTTCTGGACCTTTTCCATCGTCATATCCAAAGATTACTGCAACAGCTCCCTTCGAAGCTGAGGATTGGGAGAGGGTTCACCTCCAAAGCATTCCAAATCCAGTGTTTAAACAACGATGCGTCCAAATCAACATGTATCTCTAACACAAGCTTGTTACAATGTTATATAATTTTTGAGGCTCAAACATATACGATGCCACGTGATTCTTCACAGATTGGTCAATGACACTCACTTTCTCCAAGTGCAAATGTGCAAATGCCACGGGTACTACCCACCCGCCATAACTCACCACTCCTGCCAAGTTGCATCGTTTCACGGTCATCGGGGGGGCCTTGGGATTCTGAAGGCTCAAGAGTCCGCTCTTCCATGGGCTCTAGCTGCTCTAGCAAATGCCTAGGACTGTGGGGAATTGGACACCACTCAGCCGGTCTCCCACCTGCACTATGAGCTGCACAAATTTCCAGCATGTCCTGGTGCGCGTCGGGACAGCCTCTCGGCTTTTCCCTTCCTAACAAAGAGCTCAGCCAAACAAAGCAGTCCTGGCACTCAGAAGGGTCTTGTGGGTGGTTCTCCTTATCCTCATCATCCTGACGTGATCTGACTCGTGTAGAAAGACTCAAGGATTGAACACATGGCAAATGCTGCAAACGCATCGGAAACGCTGCAAACGGCAAACAGCTGCAATTCAACAGCGCCACAGCTTCAAAGGCCTCTGAACTCCAGAATGCCAGTCGGTGACATTTTGCTTCAAACTTGTGATGATCGGTGGTGTGCAGTGCAACATCAAGTAACCAGTGCACGCATCACATGGGTCAGCCGATCTGAGTGATTACTGTTTTCACCTGAAACGCAAAATCATACAGAATCCTTACCCAACTCCTAAAAGAAACGTCCCTACCCAGGTGGTTATCCAGCCACTGCTCAAGTGCCCCTCCATACAGTCTTGCATCATCGCACTCTCTGAGATCGGTACCAACAACAAGCCCTTGAAGCGCTCGGTCATCTTCTCCTGGGCTCCGCTCGGTGGGTCGTGACCTCCTCGAGCGAAGCTGCTCTGCCTGGAAGTGGGCCAAGGTCTGGTTCCGGGAGACCATCACTTCCGTGGCGGCATGCAAGCGGTTGTCCATCACGCGCCAAGGCCTCCAAAGAGGGAAAGCACAACAAGCACCGCTTTCCAAGCAGGGTCGAGTAGGAAGTGGTTCTTTTGAGCGAGGCTCCATAAGCCATACATGAACAAGGCCCTGCAGATGTGTCCAAGCATTCTTTTGGCTAAGGCTTAGGCTCAGAAGGCTTCTTTCAAATCGTTATGTTCATCAAGCACTTCTTCCAGCTTCGCAGTTCTATAAATATATATATATATATGGCCTATTGACTTCAATTCCGTCACCTGTGGGCCTTCCTTCCCCCAGCCTCACCAAGATCACCATGTCCTCCGGGCCCAGCTCTTCCTCCTCTGACGCCGGGCCCATGAGCCGGGCCAGCCACTGGCCACTGGGGCTGCGAAAGTAAAGTTTCTCCCATTCCAGCCAGTGCAAACATTGATGAAACATGCTAAAAGCTTACAAAAACAAAACCACGACATAGTCTTTGCCTCGCCTCGAACAACTTGCAGTTTCTGTTGGTTGTCACCCAGTGTTGCATCTTTTCTACTGTTTCTGGGAAGCTGGAGAGAGCTCGGCTCACATATTATCGAGCTTTTTTTGGTATTCTCACACAATGTCACTAGCTTGTTCCACAAGATCCTAAGATCATCTAAGATCAATTCAATAGTCAAGATGTTTTGTGTGCAGCTTGTGTTGATACAATGAGATTCCCGATTTAGTTTCTCCCCGCTTGGTATGCTGTCAATACCTTGCTTTGAACAAGGTTGGCAGTCTTCCCACAGCCTGGCAGATTCGTCTAGAACTTTCATATGGCAGTGTGAATGTCTGTTGCAACCCTGCGAGTTCTGCGATGTTGTCAAATTGAAAACCTGCCCACAAATCTACGTGTGGAATATAATTACTTACATTCTGGGGGTTGAAACAAAACCACATGTTGCAAAGAAATCTGCACATGGGCACCAACAGTCGAAATCCTAGCGCGGAAACAGTCGCAGATTACATCAAAAACACCTGTCTCTCTGAATGCCCAGGAGATTCCAGATTCCAGGAGTCTCCTCTGGCATCAGCTGCACTGCTACCTGGCTGGCAACTTGGCCATCAGCGCGAGCGCCAGTCTTTATAGGAACTCGAACATCAAGCTTCAATGGCTTTGGCAACTTGGCACTTCTTCCTCTCCCGTCCTTTGATCTTCTGCGAAGGGACTAAGGGTCGAGTCTAAGGGTGTACCAAAGCGAGGTATGGCAGGTCAGACTGTCAGCAGGGAACCCAAATTCTCCGGATGCCTCAGTGGAATTCACCAGGGGGCCAGGGGGTGAAAGAAGGCAATGTTAAACAGTCGAGACAAGCAAACCAAGTAGCAAACCACTGCGCTTTGAGTTGGTGATCTGTACGCTTTCCATCTGTTTCCTTTCGCGTAGGCACTGTCACTGTCTCCCTATCTTCATTTGAGACAATGCCTCGTGGACCGGTGGTTGATTATTCTTTCTAATTGAGGTCGGGATGGCACATTCACTCGTCTGTTTATGTTTTTTTTGCCAAAGCCCTGAGAAAACAACTTGAGAACGCCGGTGAACGACTTCCCTCATCGCCGGTGCGTGGAACACGACTTCCCTCACCTGGCGTCCATCAGCGAAGCCCAGCAGTGCACTCCTGGCAAGGAAATCCATGCACGTTGTGAGGGCTGGATTCCGTCTCTCAGTCCCTCATTCCCGTGCAAGTAGAGACTCAGCACAGTAGATGTTGGAAGTAACTATGCAAACTATGCGTCCATTGTTTTGCATGCAGGACATGGACAGCATATTGCACATATTTGCACATACAGTAGCCAGCATACATTGCGTGAAAGGCCGACTGTCGGCTGAAATGCTGAGCTTCACTCACGCCAGTCATAACCAAGCATTCCAGCAAGAGTGGGTTGTGCACAACGAATGTTTGTCGGTTGCAAATCCGGCTGAAACATGCCCCCCCAGAAGCTCGAACCCAGAAACCTACAGCGAATTGATTGAAAGCCACTTCCAACCCACAAAATGGTTTGGTTCACACTTCATGGTTCAATCGAACCCACCTCCCAAAAGAAACCGGTGCAGCTTCGTGCGTTCTGCCTTTGTCTCTTCGTCTCGTTTTTTCGGGTTTGGCCGCGCCTCAAGGTACGTTGGTCTCGGAGGATGGCGAAGTGTTTGCCCGCTTGGCCATCCTCAGTTCGCGAAGCTCGAGCGGAACCAGCGGGAACGACGACGCTGGAAGATGGTGAAGGTTCCGCGTGTTCTTCTTTTGTGTTTTTGGTTCCAGGTTCAGCGACAGGGGGGCGGAAGAAGCGGCTGCTGAAGTGTTAAGGGCAGTTGACGTCGCTTGGAAATTGTGAGTATGAGATAGTTATACCAGGAGACATTAATCCCAAAAGAGCTGCGACAAAAATATTCATGGGAGTTTGTGGCCAGGAGGAGTTGAAGAAAGCTTATAATGTAGACTCTTGATTATAAGAGCACCACTCATTTGGAGTGTAAAACCTGTTCATCATGACATGATGGTTCTTTTTTGTCATGAACAGTCTGTACATACCGTACATCTTTCCGAGTTCTGCCTGCCGTGTGACCACTTGAACGATCGAGTTTCAGGTCGCTCCGGCCGAAAGAGGGAGGTACTACATATTTCTATATGCTGAGGGAGGGCGACCTGGGTCAGAATCTTGGGGTGTCAGCCAACTGGGACCCCAAATCTGGCATGCAGCTTAGTCCGATCAACCCAGCTACCCCAGGTAGCTCCGGCCATTGCGGCATCCCACTAAGAATGTCCGCCTCATTACACTTTTGGCTACACGTGAGCCTTGTCCATGGCACATGGCGGCGTGGCCAACGCATCAGCTCATTTTGATGCTACTCTGCGCATCATAGTGGCAGCACAAAGCTGCAAGGACACAGTACCAACACTGCCACTTCTGTACAGATTTGCAGTGTAAATGCTTGAAACGGATTCAACATGCCTCTAACACCATCTAACTCCTGCCCTCTCGGCCAAATCCTCGTCTTTACCAGCTCGTCATCATTTCAGCCCGAGCTGGGCTTCACATGGGATCTTTGGCGCTTCGGACGGGCGTGTTGTAGGTGAGCCTGGGATGATTCCTCACCCATTCCTCCCCACGGCGCAAGGCCTTGGTCTCAGGGATCTTCAGTCGGAGCTCCTTGGCCAAGAGCTTCATCACGTCGTCGCACAGGCCCCAAATGTGCAAGCTTGTGGCCTGGTTCCAGTGGCCAGCCCGCTATGATGGGGTATTGCTATTGAGTTACAGTAAGGTCTCCAGGTCGCAACTTCACCTCGGTGAAGCCCTGAACCCTCCGTAAAAAACAACATAGCAATGATAGAAATGTCGCCCTGGCATTCCAAACTGCTCCAGTCTAAACGATGTCAAAGACATGTTTGCCAGGCCTCGTCGTAGAAGGTCCTCTGCAAACCAATGATCACCTTGCATGCATGAGTGGTCTAAAGGTAAATACCTTTGATGGACATCGGTGGATGATGACATTCAAAACATCCAAAACTTATCAAATGAACGATTATGTAATCATAAACTCAAAATCCAAGAAAGTCGTGGTGGTGCTATCCGTCGTCCATTTGAAGTCACGTCGGATTTTCCGATGTGCGACCTCCAGGCCTAGAGGCAATGCAAACTTCGCGAAATACCATTCCTGTTGTACAGCTGGTCGATTGAATGGACTGTATATTATAAGACATTATAAGATACTTCAACATCGAGGGCTCCCTCTTGAGCGTTTTCGGGTCCGGTTTCGAGACTTCATCAGTCTCGAAACGAACATGTCCGCAGAGACTGAGCCCCATATGACCGACGTCGGGGGCGACCGAAACACCTCGTACCGCGTTGAGGATCGATGCCAGGTCGCCAGACCATCACCTTGCCCCACGGCAAAACGCTCCGCGGCCGCGCGGGGGATCTCGTCGCTGGTCATGCCGCAAAGGGAGGTGCCCAAGGTCACACAAAGGCTGGCGCGTGCAGACCAAGCCACCTGGTCGCTCGGAAGGGCGACCTTTTTTTTTTTGGTTTAATGCAGTGATTAATTGTAGAGTTGCACCTTGGTGCTTGTATATAGCATGCGTGGATACTTGATAGATTGATACTCATGACTCATATTGTACCCTTTTCAATCGATTGGATCAAACGAATTCTTACCACAAATCGGGGAATTGAGGAGGACCTTGGGTTAATCCAGCTGATGATGACTGAAGCCATGACCATCCATTCCCAGGTGCAGGGGTTCTTTCCCTCCCGCAGGTGGAACTCTTCAAAATCCTCTTGACCCACAGTAGCATTTTGGAGGGATTCGCCGAGAACCTTCAAGGGAGGAATGGCCATGGGCTCACAGAGTTGAGTTCAGAGCTTCGATCGTCTGGGCCCCCAAGTGACTGGTGGTCTAGACCCCCAGACACGGTGCCTGGGTGGGGTGTCATCTACTTCCAGCTCAGTTTCACCAAGGCACCAACCACTCCAAGAGGTCCGATCGCAAGGTATCGTCCATCATCTTCACCTTGCGAGCACGGAGGCGTCCACCACTCCATGCCCACGGCGGAGTGAAGAGAAGGAGCCCGGCGTCAACTGCCGGGCCCCAACAAACAGAGCCGTGGGACACAGAGCCGTGGGCCACCAGTGTTGATTCAATTTGGGGGGGGGATCGGTCTTGATGGATCTGAGATCGGACCCGGTCTAGCTGCGGAACGGGTGCACGAGAAAGAACGAACGGACCGGCGAAGTACGGGTGCCGGGTGCACGGGTGTCCGCCTTGACAGCCATTGGATGCCATTGGGCATGTTTCGATGTTGCAAGCACTTGGAACGGCTTGGAACGCCGGCGTGGCCGAGTCATTCAGGACTATATACAGTAATATAGTAATGCTACTATGGGACCTCTTGCAGCACCCAATATGTCACGGACAGCTTGGCAGATCTGCTAAGCTAGCTATACCCAACCAGTCTATCTGAATAGTCACAGGGCTTGGACAAAAAAGTATGAAAACGTGTCCCCCCCCACAGTGCTCAAACTCTTTCAAAGAAGGTACAGGGCTGTCTCCACACAAGAACTTCACCCGAAGGTTCCGAAGGATTGCCATCGCTGTTTTTTTGTGGTGGAGGGGACGGAGGGGACATAGACATAGACGTGCAGAACTTGGTTGAAGTCTGCCACAAGAGAAACCACTTGGGGATCGAGAGATATCCAGAGGATATCCAAAGGATCACGTGCAAGCTGTAAACATGTCCCTCAGGTCACCGAACCCCTCGTCGTCACCGAAAGAACGCCGCAAAGAACAGTGGCCATGTTCTTGGTGTCTCCCCAAGCGCCATGGATTTCATTCAGCTTTGCTTGAGGAAAGCCTGCGGAAAAGGGTGCAAACCAGCAGAACTCTTGAACACACAGGTTTCTCCCATTTGACGGATGAAACTTCTACACACTGCTGAAGACGCACGCCGCGCAAGTCGCACTAAGCAACATGTCACTTTGACTCTGCTTGCATCTTCTCACCTCGTCGCCGTGTCTTGGAGCTGAGTCACAGGACAGGTCTGGTTGGGATATGTCAACCATTCTAGCACAGTCCTTGAGCAAGTGGCATGCTTCAGTCGCGCCCGAACAGTTGCCAGCAGCTCTTAGGCGTAATCAGAAACACCACCTCTCAAGCCTATATACTTTGAACATTTTGGCGCCGACTCTATGCCGTCCCCACCCCTCGCAAAAATGACTGGAATCAACGCCGTGTCCCGTCCCGCCTGCTTTCTGGGCCAAGCGGTCGTGATTTTGCTGCACCCAGTTCCTAGCGGCAAAGCTTTTCCATAAGGTCGGTGATGTCTGATGGCGAACTCAAGGGCCATACCGATGGCATGATTCAAGAATATTCAGGAGTAAGTCTGAGTAAACTTGGCATGTGATTCTTAAAATCCTTTTTCCTTGCTATTCAAAAATCCGACAGTCAACACCCTGTTCATTGGCTACTGGTCTGGAGGATATTCATGGGCGGTTCTAAGGAACATTAAGGAACTCCCCCAGTGCAAAGTAACTTGAGAGGAGGGAGACACGAAAGGTAGGACAGCGGGAAGAGAA
>CAXAMN010003113.1:744019-764145 GCA_963970005.1 Durusdinium trenchii
TCGCAAGACAAACTCAAGGTATCCCCTAAAGGGCTACCTTTCGTGACTTTCAGTCCGTCGGTATACATTTTTTCGAGCGATGGGGCGGTTGGAAAATACGCCTGCAAAGACCCATGTGCGAGGGAATTCTTTTCTTGAAGGTTTTCAGGTTTCAGTAAAGAGGCTTCCCAAGGACAGGCTGACAAGCAGGTGCAATTACAAGTGGACCCTTTAATAACCCTTAATGATCTACATGGCCAGTACAATGGTATTATGCTTCATGATGAACGAACATCTTGGTCGAGGCATGGCATTACCGCTTTGTCCCAGTGTCCTTGACTTCGCTCAGCAGCGACCGGCTTGCACTATGGATGCATGAGTTTGACGAGGCTGCACCCCTGAACTCGTTGGCCAAACGGCCAGCTCAAGGTTACGTGTCCGCCCAAAACAATAACGACGTGTCCAATTCCAGTACCCGACATTCCTGCATCCTGCAGGACCCTTCTTCCTGCTTCTGTCCTTCTTTTTCGTTCTTTTCCTCTTCTTTCTGTCTCTTCCTTCTTCTTCTTGCCTGTTCCTTCTTCCTCCAAAGCTAAATGTAATAAACAGATACGAACAACACTCACAACGTATCAATTCCAGTACCGAACTTTCCTGCATCTTGCATGACCCTTCTTCTACCTTCTTCCTCGTTCTTTTATTTTACCTTTCTTCTTCTTCTTGCTTGTTCCTTCCTTATCTTTCCTTCTTCTTCACCCATGCCATTGCATCCTTTACATCATGACAGACCCCGTCTGATTGCATCACTTGCATCCACAGCCTCCTCAAAGCTTACAATTTTGCTCAACTCATGTTCACCCAATTTTTGCCGGTTTTCCCCAATAAATTCTGATTTTTGACCTTCCAAAACTATTCATTTTGCAACGCCCCTCCCCCCTTGACCCCCAAATACTCGCTTCGTTCGCTATTCAGCCTTCAGCCTAGCCTACGGCTGGCTTTCGTAATCTAAAACATATAACTCAAACATTGACTTACAAATTGAATTCGCCTGGCCCGCATGCCGCAAAACCGCTTAGCAGGAGTCCACAGCTCGCCACTCAGAAACTCCGAGACATGCCACTTGAAGAGTATCGACAAGTGTGTTACTAAGCTACTCCATAGGCTGCACTGAGTGGGTTTCCGGTTTTATGTATATACCTCGGGGAGCTTCTTCTGCCACCTCCGCAGGGGGTGCTGGAGGAGCCGGCGGTGGAACTGGCCCCGCAAGTTCAGCCATGACCTCGCTGGGGTGCCAAGAAAGATTCATCTCTTGTATTTTAGCCTAGAAAACAGCTTGACACTTCCTATTCTCCCAGCAAGTTGCGGCAAGTTTGCAATGCTTGGCTACTGAAACATCTCAATATGCACGTCCATCTCTGCAACTTTGCCTGGCCTCGTGACCTCGCGTGCGATGCAGAAGGGAGGGCGACGGATGGCTAGAGCTGCGAGCTGCGGAGCACGTCCAGGATGGGCAGCATGGGTCCGATCTCAACTGAATGCCAGCTTGGTTCTGACCTACTCCAACTGACCCTTTTGGAGCCTCCAAAGAGAAATCCAATGAATTCATCGTCAAGGCACCCGGAGTCGAAGCCTTTTCCAGGTCACTGGAAGCTTCTCCTTCAAAGCAAGGGAAGTTCCAGAGGGGGTCGCGGACTCAGACCTACGCGGCTTTCTAGATCTTGGCAGGGAAGCACTAGAAGGACAATGGCCCCCCCGCGAACATGGCCAGGAAGCAAACGGCTGGTCGATTCAGCACGAGTCCGGAACGAGTGCATTTGGACTTTGGACCAACCCAATCTGCACTAGTCATCCCAAAATGAGGTACGGTAGAACTATGAACATGTCCATACTCTATCATACTCTCACTTCTAACTGACTGCATTCCAGTGATGTGGCTGATGTGCCTCGCCAACGGCCAGGCAAGCCTCTGCGTCGTGTACACATACACTGAGATCCAAATACAAATACACGACAACCATACTGCTTGCCACCCAACATGGGATTCTAAGAGCCCTCTGCGAAAGAGTTGCAACAATAGCTCGAGCTGTCTACTATTCAAATTATTCTTGTGATATCTTGTGATCTTGGTTTGTCGGGCCTTTGGGGTGTTTCAGGCCAAGGTATAGATTGACGCATTTTTTCTGGTGGTTCTCTCTTCGGAACAGCGGAGATTGGGAACAAAGAGGGCGCTGGTGCCATAGGGCGAAGCAGACCAAGGTCTGCCAATGGTCTCAGACCGTCAATTTTGGTTGCTGCAATTGCCAATTGACCTGAGAAAAAATGTCAAGTTGCGTGGAACGTTTGCATCAATGGTACATACTTACACTTGTGGCCGTGGCTATCTGCAACCGCTTCTGGGTATCATTGCTAGGCCATTCTAAGCTACAGTAGCAAGTGGCCAAAGCTGGCATGAGCAGTTGCACAAGCCACCGACACACCGAATACAGCTCGTGCTTGGGAGGCCCTGCCCACGCCGAAACTCTGGGCCTCCTCCCAGTCAGCGCAAACTTTCACTAAGGCTTCCTTGAAACTCCTGGCCAGGCTGCTTCGACAAACGTGTCGCCCCCGGAGGGCTCGGCGCCACGTGGGGACCCCTGTTGGCACCACACCATGGGTGCAAGGACCTCTTCTTGGCAGATTGAGGGGTAACAGGGGGCTCTTTTGGCGTGGGGTGTGACCGATGAGGTGCTGCAGGAGAGCCAAACAGATTTGGTTGCAAAGGAAGAGGACCTACGACCTTTAGCAGCTGCCGCAACAAAAGCCAGCAACGACGTGAAAACAACGAGTAAATCGGACATTCCGGCGTGATTCGATGCAGGTTTTCCTGATTGATGAGTGCAAACAAATTCACAAGTCCATTCAATCCAAAGGAAACCACTTTAAACACAGAATGCTTGGCTCCTCGACACACCCACTTTTACAAGCTGTATTTGTTCTGGCCCACCCCGCTATCTTTGAGACCAATGGACTTGCGGCCTGACAGACATGTCACCGCGCGCGGGAAAGGTAAAGCCGTCGCTAACCTGCCAGCAGTGCACTGGAATTGCTGTTGGAGAGGGCTTGGTTCACATGCTACTCGTGAAAGCAACCCACAGAGGCTCTCCAATACTGAGATCTGACAAGCTATTGTGGACTCCAAGGAACATGCTCTCAACTTCGGTACTGCGTGCCACACATCTCAAAGGTGTCTCTTGGCTTCGGCCGCTTGGCTTCGGTACGTGGAATTGGGTCCGCATGTCCTGATGGGTTGCCAGTCTCCAACTGAAGGCACTTGGTAGATGCACTATGAATCAGCAAACATCCAAAACTTCCCTTGCCGCGCCATCCAAATGTGTTATCCATGCTCTCTCCTCAAAAAATAACACATCATATGCCAAAAGATGCGTCGTTCTTATGGTCGGCAGAACAGCACACCCCTCAGATCTGTCAGGATCCGTTCCATCCGTTCCGAGAAACCATCCGTTCCGGCCTTGTGATTCCCATTCTCGTAGGTGTACCGTGAGACCTACGAGGAATTCGCTCCCGGCAGACCATGCACTGCAATGAGGTGAGGGATTCCAAAGTCTTCAAATCAGCTCCTTCATCTGAGAGGCTTTCTTTCTGCATGTGAGATGATTATGACCCGGAGCATCCTGTGCCAAGCCCGACATCGTCATGTCCAAGGCCGCATGAACAAAAACACAACCTCTGAATCAATAACCTGGAAATACCTGGAATATCCGCAAAATAATCATTGACCCTCCATGTGCAAGCGAAGCCACTGAGCATCAGTGAGCTACTATGAAATTATGAGCTATTCAGCTATTCGTTCAGCACGCCACCACATTTGCTGACTGCTTGCCGGTGCGGTCCACCTTCAGCATCGACTCGTCGGGGCCACACGGCGCACCGTGGCCCACGAAGACGTAATCGATCTCCTGAAAGCCAGCCTGAAGGTGAACGCCCACGGACTACGGGTGGAACGCATAGAACTGCGTTCTTGTTTGAAGAACTCAAACAATGACAACCACCGTCGGTCCGTGAAGTGTACAAACCGTATAATGAAGTGATGATGGATGCAATTCCGGGCTGTCGCTGCCTGCATGTTGACCAGCTAAAATTCCAATATATATATATATATACAGTATATCATAGTATATCCCTTTTCGAGGTATATCAAATAGTTCTATAGTTCGAACTAGGTTGAACTATAGGATGTGTTCTGATTGTTTCTGATATTCCACCGGCGTCTTGGCCCCGGTTGCGGGCTTGAAAAAGCGGATATTTACTTTGGGCCGGTTGCGGATGTTTGTGTGGCTCACAGACGATATAAGGTAAGTTGAACTACCGACCAAGCACGAGGTTGCAGGTATTGAGCCAACATGAACATCAGTGAAACAAGTTGAACTGGGCGGCTTCGCCTTCTTATCCCTTGTTCCCACGGCACATCAGCAACGGTGCACATTGCATATCGCATCTATGTGTATCTATATGATCTATGATCTATCCGTCTATAAATTGGTATGTGCAGCATGTGCATTTGCAAACGTATCCTTCTATGACCTTCAATATATCTAATATATCTGTGTCACATATATAGTCTTCAAAACCTGAAGCGCTATGAATGACTTGCACACAAGAGAAATCAACCGAACGAAACGCGCACCCACGATGCCTGCCGCAGTGTTCGAGTCTCATCTTTGAACATCGCTGGCCTTGGTGCGCAAGTGCTGTTTTCGTCCCACGGCCGTGCGACGGACACATTGTAGTCCGACTCACTGACATGGAAGTGTCAGAAGGATGAACGTGGCCCCTGCGAAGCCTGTTTTTTTCCTATTCCTAGAGATCGGTGTTTCAGCTTCCACGATAATGAGACGAAGGGTAGTTGAATGTCTTAGTGCATCAGTTGATTTGGCATCGCGTTCGTGTTCGGTGTTCGTGTTTCGTCTGTACTGATGGGGGGCCACATGGTCTCGATGACTTCGTGCCACGAAGCGTGCTTTCTTCCCGGCAAATGTCTGGTATGATGTCGTGCTTGGAATTCCAGGTGAAACAGGTGGCATCTTTGGCTCTGTTAACGGTCAAGCAGCCTGCCTTCTTTCTCCAAAAGTCCTGTCTAGCTCTTGAAAAAGGCTTGGACCAACATTGGAAGTGAAACACTGAAGAGCACGAGCCTCTGAGTACTCTGTATATACATTGGTTTGACCTAGCCTATAGTCAAAAAAAATAGTCTAGTCTTGCATGTCTATGCTCGCTTTATCTGGAAAGTGATGTCACTTGTCTTCGGACTTCAGGCGCAAGGCAGCCACACTACCATCTTGTTCTGCCAAAAATCTCAATCAGTAAAGAGCTCATCAGGCTTCGAGAAGTACTTCACCTTCTGATCGATGGGCACACAGACTGAGAGCACACCCTGAAGTTTATCCCATTTCGCATTGCCCGCATCTTTTCGGACCTCAGCGCGGGTCGTGCTGGACAAGGTCGGATCAAGCAAATTAATGATGTCTGTTCAGGCGCTGTTTTCCTTATGTTTCGATGGTCCTCCAGCACATTTCAAGATCCAGGCTCGCCTATCGATGCCTCAGGACTGAAACGAGGCTGCAAAGGAGAGAAAGGTACACTCTCACTGTTCAGCCTGCGGTCGAGTCAGCCATCACTGTGGTCGACTCTGGAGACTCAGTGAGTCTTGGAATCTGACCCTCCTTTTAGATGGGCCAATTCGGCTTTCTGGTTGGCAACCAGGCTTTCAAGCACACACGCTTGAAATGAGGAAGGGCATGGTTCTTCCAGGTGGCCCATCAATTTACAAAGTATCACTCAGAACTTGAACTGAACAGTATATGATATGTTTATAATATAATATATTGTTAGTATTTTTGGCTTGCCTGATTGGACCATCCGATCCTCAATGCACAGTCAGCTTAAGACATCAACATTCAACTCCTCACAGTCCAGAACTGGTGACCTTCTTTCTTAACCCAATGGATCTTTACTGGAACGTCAACCTTTCACCATATACTCTTCGGCATTGGACGCACGGCGAGTACTTCCTCCGCCAGGCGAGTACGTCCAAGGCCTGTGGCCGCCACCCTTCTTCATATTCCCAAACAAAGAAGACACGACCCCAACTCCTTTTGGGGAGCTCGAAAGTCACCACGTCCACTTTCGGCACTTCCTTGCTGTTTCCCTTGCCAGGCAGCTTTATGAGGCAGCGCGACATTGAGCTGATGTTTGGTGGCTTGCAGCAGCAAACGGTCTTCCAGAACATCTACTGAGATATCTCTGAGCTGCTCTCCTGGCAAACCCAAAGGATCCACGAACGACATAATATCCACGGTCACTGGTCACCCTGTATTTATATAATTACAGATTACAACTTAGATATTCATGTCTATCATGGAGCCCTTTCCAAATTATCCAAAGTCTATCTGTCCATCTGCTGAGGGATGACTAGAAACAAATTGTTGAGGGAAACATGGGTGGCAGGATCCGTCATTGACCTTTGTGTGTCGGGGACCAGTTGCCGTGCCAGGGTGGAAACTAGTATATGTTTATATACCTTAATTGACTTGGGCCGGAAGAAAGGCATCAGGTACATCACGGTACACCTCTTGGTCCATTGCGTCTCTAATTGTTTGTTCATCGTGAAGAGCTCCACCAGCATCGAATCTCCATACGGTCCATACGGGATGGTTCGGACGAAGGTTCCGCTCCAAAAGCTCCAATGGACCGCTGGTGGTGGCCGCTGGTGGCCTATGACTTTTGGCGAAAAACCACGGGCCTGGAAGCCAAACTTTGATGAGCAGCTCTTGACACCGATCGCTCGAGGGATCCATTTCTTGCCTCGGACGTTCGAAAGCCGGAACGATGTAAGTGATTGAAACAGTCTGATACACTGTGACTTAAAGTGGCATTGCATTGAACTTCGTGCAGTGCTACACGATTGCTGGACTGAACTATATTAGTTCAAACGAGTACAAATTGCAATTGCATAATTACCTCAAAATATCTTAAGTATATGTAGTGCTCCGATTAAGCTTGGGCAAGTTGCAAATTCAAGTAGGCATCTGATGCTTGTAGCTTTTGCCGCGGTAGTATCTCATACTTCCTTGGATGAGCAGGGCCTTGCATACGACTTACACAAGCAATGCGTTGCCCTCTGAACCCCACATGTGGTGCCAATGAGCGACCTTCCCAAGCAGTTGGAAAGAACCATGCTTGCAACATCCCCGTTGAAAGCAGTTGGGGGAGGGGTTGGGGGCGAGCAGGGGGACTAAGGGGACCAGGTTTGGAGTCAAAAAGCTCTGACCCAAGTTGCTTTGCCATCTACAAAATTGATGTACCAGAGTGGGCGTGTACAAAATGATGATGCCTCAAGATTGCTATCTTATGCTTACAGGTGCATAGCCATCCATACAGCGAAGTGATTTCTCTACAAAAAATGGTGTTCTGTAGGTGCCAAAAACTGCCTCGTTACAAAATGGCACCTCTGTAAGGGCCTCAAGCTCTCCCTTTTTGTAGAGAAAATTTCAACGGGGATCTTGCAACGGTGATTTTTGCTACTGGGAGCCGGGCGCCCCACTTTTTTCACCCAGTGGCGGGATGGCACGATCATCGCCTTCGCTCTTCACCACCACACCAGAGGCCGCTTTGAATTCGTCAGCTTGCCAAATAGCCTTCTCATCCTGCTCAGCCAAGCAAACGAAGCACATTTAATCGAATCTAATAAACACACCGCAAAAAGAACCGCCTATGATTCCAATGTGCACCTTCAACACATCTGATGTCGGATTCTCCATTGGAACCCCTCCTTCTTCTTCGGCTGTCTCACTGCTACTTTCATGTTCGGCGGAGCTTGACTCGGCTTCCCTCCAGCCATGGCGGCAGGATGTAACCTCGACTGAAATCCAAAAAACACGAGGAAAAGCACAGCAAGGTGATATGGTGCAGCTTGATATGGCCTGCACGTAAACATCGAGAACCAAGCGGCTTTCCTAGCTTGAGCCAAGGGAGCTTGAGCCAAGGGTCCATTTCTAAGCTTTTTCAACAGACCGTGAATCGCATGTGTCTCCGCATTGCAATGTGGTTTGGCAGTCATCCATGGAATCACAACGAACAGAACTTGCCTGCCTTTTGACCCCCCTGCTAAGCATTGAGCCGTTAGTGGTTTAGTATGGTTCAGTAAAGTAACCATCCAAAGCCGGGGTGAAGGTGGTGTCGAGAAGGTGCTCATAAGGACGGTGTGCACGTTCTGCCAAGTCACGAGGGAGGCTTGCTCCGCTCATCTTGCTCCTCTTCCCTTCCCACGCCCAGCAGGTCCATCAAGCCGTGCATCTGATCGGCTGTGACTCCAGGTCCCGTGGGAGCCGCATAGCCATCCAAGGAGAGTGCCATGGCCAAGGTCCCGTGGGTCGCGCCGCCCACGCCACGGTGGAGACTTGAGACTGATTGAGACGGTAGAGGATGATCAAACACACCACTCTTTGGACGTCCCCCAGGATTGCAACAGTTATCACGGTCAAACAGTTTTTTGGTGTGCGGCTCTCTTGCATTGGACATATTTGTGAGTCCCCTATCGTTTCCCACTGTTTTGGACTCTAGTTAAAGGGTATCGTTGTTTTGTGAGCCTCCTATCGTTTGCCGGGGCTTGGAGCATGCCACGATATGAAGCTTATATATACAATTGCAAGCATCGCGCATATTG
Organism: Durusdinium trenchii; assembly: GCA_963970005.1. Lineage (NCBI taxonomy): Eukaryota > Dinophyceae > Suessiales > Symbiodiniaceae > Durusdinium > Durusdinium trenchii. The sequence goes on from CAXAMN010003113.1 coordinate 752,721, forward strand.
AAAGCACTTCATAGTACCTCATAATATGCAAACGTTTTGGAAACAGGTGTTGCCAGAGCTGTCAGCGGATCAGGACCTGAGGTCAAGTGCATCTCGGGTCCGGGTAACATCAAGGATCCTTTCTACGTTCGTTGTCAACTTCGAACCGACTCAACGGTCGGCCTCACGAGGTCGGTCCCGACCCCTCTCACCGCCGAGAAGCGCGTGCTGTGACTTGGAGAGGTGGAGATCTGAAGAGATCCCCAAGACCCCCGCGATGCGTGCCTGCCGATATTGAGCGTGCCTGTGTGTGTGTGCCTTTCGAGTGAGTCGGCAAACGAACATCGGAAAGGGGGGTGGTGGGGGTCTTGTGTTTGGTGGGTCTCTGGATGTGCAGTAGCAGTAACACATTCAGTACGGGTGTCATCCCTCCGACGGGACGAACATGGGAGGACTGTCTTCGACCGGCTGACCAGGTCTGCCGCACATCTCGACCGGCTGGGGGCGAAGCCGCGAGACCGGCTGACCGACCAAAACGCTGGCCGTGTTTTCACTGGTCTTCACGAGACACTAAGTCAGTCCTCATGGGCCTCGGGGGAAGCCGAGTCCTCTTTGGTCAAGAGATGTCAGTCAAGAAGAAACACAGATTTCAGAAACAATTAATTCACGCAACCAATACCAAAAAAGATCCAAAAAGAATCCCAAAAACAGTCAATCGCATGGGTGTTTGAATCTCCATGGATGGAGACACCAACGGTACGAGAGCGTCAAGAAATCTGAGAAAAAAGAAACAAGCACAAAACTGATTCACTACCAGTAATTTCAGGTGTTGCAGATCTCATCCATCAATGAATCAACAGTAGTGCAGTGAATTGGAAGTGTACAGTCTCTATATATATATATAGATATATTGTTTTAATATATATATATACTTAATATTAATGTATAGATATGATTATCGTATATGGGCATGGGGAAAACAGCTGGAATTATGTGAGTATGGCATTGTATGGCCTCATCTCCATTGCCTAACGTCAAGTTTGTGCATCCTCTAGGGATAGTCCTTGCTCCTCCAGGCAGAAAGCTTTTTGATCCAGGGGTTCGCATTCGTATGGTTTCTGGTGTTCACTCGCTTATCGTTCACATCAGGATCACGATCGCGGCTCAGCGTGAAACATTCCCATGGCCCATGAGCAAATCTCAAAGAGCAGTTCGCTTCTTTGGTTCCAAAAAATCGACTCATTCATTTGGCAATGTAGGCTTCAAACTCTAGCGCGTGGGTTGATTACCCGCTGCTTTCTTGCGACCAAAGTCGGCAACATGCGGCAACGCATTGCGCATCACGTTCACCGGGAAATTCACACACTATTCAATACCGTGCAAGCCTATGAGAAAACACACGGCTCTGAACAATAAATAATCCTCTTGTTCCTGGCAGTGTCAGCTCACGGAATTGAAGCAATTGGCTTTCGTGTGGGACTCAGGTCCCTGCTATTGACCCCCCACAAAAGAAGCCCAACAAACATCAACAAACACACCATTTCTGGCAAAACACAAAGCAAATCACCGGGGGATCAAGGACCGAAGGAGTCGCCCCTTTGAGGCGATTCCTTCAGCGAGGATGAACCTTTTCTGGAGATCCGTTGGGGCTCCCTCGAACAGCGGCCACATGGACTGAGTTGGGCGATGTGGGGAACTAAGAGGCAAGCAGTTGACCTCCAAACCCTATGGTTGATCATGGAGGTGTGGGAACCCTCCCTTTGGATCTCACTTGTCCAGGTTGACAATTCGTTAAGAAACGATTCATTTAAAACATTGAAGCCACTGAGGCTCTACTGATGGCTAGAAGGGCATGGGTCGCACAAACAACTTGTCTTTATCTGGCTCGTCACAGTTGGGAATTCAAAGGCAATCAGGGCAACCGCCTATGAACATGCAACCTTCTATCTGCTTCGTCTCGGCATCTGCAGATTATATAGTAACTTCTAAAGCCTCTGACCCATACCAACATCGCCAAAATTCACATATATCCACTCAAACCACCGCCGACGTCTTTGCTCTCATGTAGGTGCCACTTGGTTCATACGCGCAGGAGGTTGAGAGGCCATTGACACCAATGGAAGATCCGTGACCTTCACTGATGTCTGGCAAAAGGTGGAGAGAGGCTACAAAATCAGGGTGCCTTCACCACTCCCTAAGGCCTCCACAACCGAATTGGTCTCAGACTGGTCTGGCGCGAGACCAACTTTTGGGCCTCTGGATGCTCTGATTGAAGGGGAGGCTCTGTGATAGGCTCATAGGTTGTAAGTACTGTTGTAAGTGTATTTGTTCATCTTTTTCCATATGTTTCTCGTCCAAGGCCGGTCCAAGGTCCTGTCCCATAGCCTGTTTCCGGCTGGACCAAGTGGCTTCCCTGCACAAGGTTGCACTATTGTTGAGCTCCTTGACGAAGCAGCGGGCATAGACCACCGTGTTCGCCGTCACATTGGCATAATCGCGGACAACCTGGTGAGGGACGTATATTGCAATTTGCAAGTAAGCCCGGGAGTTCCAATTACCTCGCTAGAAGGTTTGGGATGGGTTGGAGGGTCTAAGAGGTGTTTGATTGCTTTTGAAGGTTGTTTTGGAGTCCTGAGAGGAGAATCCTTCCATTTTCTTGTGTCTCCCTTCTCAATTGCACGTGATGCTTCACAAGGGGTCGAGTGAGGGAATTGGGACGACACTCACAAGCTTGGTCAATACTAGCTGCCGAGACAGGAGGTTCAAGAAAAGCAAGGTCAACATCTTGCAACAGTAGACCGCAACATCAGTTGCCTCTTGCCTTATGCCCTATGACCTGGCAAACTCAGTAGGTTGCTGCAACGGCACAGCATTGCGAAAACAGTGCTGCAACATGCGACTCTAACAGCAAATGGATTTCAAAGACCAGTGAAGGTCCCCCCAGCGACTCAACGTGGCAAAAGCAACATCCAACTGCATGGCCCTCCTCAGCCTCAGAACCGAGAACCTCAGAAGCCCCGAGGGGGTGAATCCCATCACCCCCGTGCAGCATTCATGCCAAGTTGGCACCAAAGGGAGGTCAATAACCAACAGCGAGAAACAAACAAAATGTGGGTCTAACCGTAACTTGTTCTGGCTTGGGTGTTTTCCTTTGGAACAGCCGAAGGATTTCCCAGTCAGTCAGGGCACGAAATAGAACTGCTCCGTGGAGACCAGCAAAGCTTTGCTTTCCAGCACGGCCTTGAAGCAACATCACCCACTTTTTTTTATTTCCATATTTCCATGTATCACCAAAACATCTATATTAAACCCGCAACCTGGGGGGGACAAGAGTTTACATGACTTCTTCAATTTCTTTCATGCAATCATTTTCGGTGAACTGACAGAATACTCAACTTAAGATAGGAGGGGGTAAACGAAAAGCAGCTAGCAGGTTTATTGATCTAGCTTTGTATTACCTAATATTGGATTCCGGGCGTTTTTTTGCACGCTGCCAGTTTCCCGGGTATCATGCATTTTGCTAAAGTAAGAAGAACTCAGCAGGGACAAGAAGGGAGTACCCAACATATTTTGAGATTTCCTCGTCGCGTGCAGAAGGGGGGCACATACACCCTGGCCGGGGACGTTTCACGAATCAGTTCTGTCCACCAATATTTATCTTCGTTCGGTGTGCGCATTGCCAACATTTACACGTTGATGAAGATCCTGCTTGGCTTGGGACATTCCAAACCTTTCAAACATCTCAATGTCAAGTGAAGTGCCATGATTAGTTTGTCTAATTATTAGGTTTTGTTGCTTCATCCACACAAAACAACAAGATTAACAGAATGAACGTTTTAAAATGCCACATACTGCCTGGAGGTGACCTTGATATCTCCATCCTGACACCCACAGGGCTGGCTCGGCAATGTACTCTCCAGCTTCGAGCATGGTCCTGACAAACATTGACGAATCTGTCCGCCAACGACCTAAACGAGTAGTCCCAACAAGTAGGCAAAACCGCAGCAACCCCCAGTAACGCCAGTTGCGGACGGACACTACATTAAACAGCCCTGATAGGGGGTTCTGCCAAAGGCCATCTATTCCGGCTGGTTGGACTGTTTGGGCCCGTTGCGACGCAGGTTCTCGGAAACCAGGTGTCTGAGCCATGTCAGGTCTGCGGGAAGAGCTTCTCGATGGCAAAGCTGGTGCAAGGCCAAAACCAAACAAATCAGCAATGCTTTGGGCACTTACCGTTCTGGGCCTTGCTGCTTCAGGCACCTAACATGTGAAATTCAAAAGCAAATGGGCATGTCGGAATGTACCAATAAAAAAAGAGGGTGGGTGTGCTTGGGAGAGCACACACTAGCTCAAAACCCTTAGAAAACACTGTAAATACCGTGCAAATTTTCAAAAACTGCTCTGAGAACTAGGCGAAACGCATTTTTTTGATCTGTCTGTGCCCAGTCTCCATGTCCAATGTCAATGACAACAAATAACAGCTCTTCGTCTGCCCACTATCAATGTGCAACACCAATGATAAATATCATCAGGTAAATCTCTCTCTGCCCACAATGAATGTAGCATCATGAGCGAATGAAAATATAATACTATACATCTCTAGATTCAATAGCTTTCCTCTGGATCTCTGGGAAAGTAGATTTCCTAGATTTGTGTATTTTCATTGAAGGAAAGCATTTGAAAGAAACACTTACATACATACGTATAGCTGTTTTAAAATACCATGACTATTTGCAGAGATCCAGAGGAAAGCTTTTGAAATGAAAACTTTATATTTTTTCACAGAAGTGATCAGATCTAGAGGGAACCTTTTGAATTAGAAGTTTGTACATAAAGCAGTTTTAATATAGCAATGATTATTCCAATAAGGGATTACTTTAAACAAATACTATCTACTCAAAAACATAGTTTGTGTCTTATTCCCAGCACTCCTAGGGCAAAAAACACTGTAAAATATAGGGTTTTGTAACATGTGTGTTCTTAAACTAACTAAACTGGAATTAAAATAGAATTAGGCAAACTTAAATTAGAAGATTTCAATCAAGATCCGTTTAACATTGATTGTGGAATTTGCTATTTATTAGATATTAGATTGCAATAACAATCATTTCCAAGTTCTCTTTAAAACTCATTGTGGAAACTAGTTCTTACAATTAGATTTTAGTTAAAGTCCTTTTCAAAGTTAGTGGTGGCTTTGATTTAATATCAGATTGTGCTTAAAGTCAATTTAAGATCAATTGTGGAAATTGTGATGCTTAACTAACTTGAATTGATTTTGTATCTGTTTGCTCCCCACTACAAGGCTACTTCAAATAAAAGGACTTTAACTAACATCTAATTATAAGAATTGATTTCCACCATTAACTGTTGACTGAAAGTTAATTTTCACAATCAATTCTAAAAGGGTCTTGATTGATATCCAATACACAAGCAATTCAATCAAATTATGTTGAAAAGAACTTAAATTAAAATCTAAACAACAAGCAATTTCCACAATGATTTTGAAAAGGACATTAATTGACATTTAAGTAATGCCTAATTTCTACAATGAAATATAATAGGATTTTAATGGAAATCTAATTCAAAATCAATTGCCACAATGATCTTGAAAAGGCATTTAATCGAAGTTGAATTACACATTAATTTTTCTATAATTAATCTTGAAGAATGTTAATTGAAATCTAATATAAACATCAATTTCCCCAATGATTTTGACAATGATATAAATGAAACTTAGTTTGTAAAACATCTACAATTAATCTTAAACCCATTTTTAATAGAAAGCTAATGATACATCAACTTCCACCAATAATTCTGAAAGCGTTTTAATTGAAGTCTAATACCAAAATCAATTGAAATCCAATTTAACATCAAATTCCACCGTTAAACTTAAATGAAGCAAAAACACTGTGTTTTACAGTGATTTCTTGCAAAATCCTCTCCAAAATTGAGGTTTTGAGCTATTTTTTTAGCAATTTTGTGAGATCCTTGATCAAAAAATAGCTCAAAACCTCAATTTTGGAGAGGATTTTGCAAGAAATCACTGTAAAACACAGTGTTTTTGCATCAATTTTTGCATGAAAAACACCTTCCCAGGAGCACCCGTTCTGTAAAAAAACCGGCGAACGGTAAGACCTCGGGTAAGTTGCCAAGTGCGAACTGGAGAGAAGTGTTGAAAGTTTTCAGTGACTACTCTTGGCGGAGTTTTGGAACATTTGTGGGCTTGCTCAGATTGTCTCAGGGGAACTAGGTTAATTTACCTCCTTTTCCGAGTGCCTGATAGCTCGCCGTTAATTTGGAAATAGACCAAAAGTCCTGTCTTTCATGTCTTTTCCCACTTGCCAGCTGCGGGTCTCCATTTATGAAAGGTGCCAGTTGCCAGCTGAAGCCGATGCATGCACGGAACCGCATACCATATAGGGAGTGCCGCTTGGTCTGGGCCGTTGCGGGCCCGCGCAGGATAGGGAACTCCAGCCGTGTGTGGGCACACACAGGCCCGAAAAGCAAAGAGCTCCAGTTAGGTCTGGGCACGCAAGGGCATGAACAGGATATGGAGCGCCAGCCTGGTCAAGGCACGCACGTACCAGCAGACCAAGCGCTAGCACGGTCCGGGCACACACTGACCTGAACACATAGCATTCCAAATAGAATGCCCGAAAACATGCCAGAACAAAAACACAGTCAGAAGATATGCAAGTTAGAATGCCGGAAGATATGCCAAATAGAGTCAGAGTGTCATAAAGGATGTCAGAAGGTATGCCCGTTAAAATGTCAGACGCTTTGGCACATAGCATGTCATTATACATGCCAGATGGAATGCGAAGGATGTCAGAAGATATGCAATTAGAATGCCTGCATCATTGCCATATAGAATGGCCAAATCATATGCCAGAAAGTATGTTAGAACATATGCGGGAACAAGTGGCAGGCTTGATGCAATAATACATGTCGGAATAAATGGCAGAACACAGATCAAAGCCGAAGCCAAGCCGCATGTACCAACATATGCCACAGTGGTGCCGGAGCGCATGTCAGAAGTGAATGCCAAAAAATATGTTGGAACGCGTGTCAATGTCAGGGCCAACAATAGCGTGGGAACTCATTCCAGAACAATTCCCAACTTTTTTGAATATGTTATATAAGATGTGCCAGAACACATATCAAATCATACCAGACTTGATTCCAGAACAAGTGTCAGAACATTTGTCAATGCACAGTTCAGGTATATCTGTCAATACGTGTGCCCTGCCTTCTTCCAAATCGTCGATCAGGGTGGGAATCAGTCGAACTAAAGTAAGATTCCTGTGTGCAAAAGTTGTCCTTTTGAACTTAATGCTTTCACTTGTTTCCAATACTTGGGAAAATTGAGGAAAATGACCTGACCACGTCTGTCTGAACTATAAGTTGTTTGCGTGAACAGCTGCCGAATCATGTCGGGCACCAGTCGGAAATTTGGACATTGACAATTTTTCTGAATTCCCGAAATTGTTTGTTTTTCTCATACTTCGACTTGCATTCGGACACGAACAATTGCTGAATGTTCTCACATAATTTCTGATTTGTATTGTTAGCACGGCCAAGGTACTTTGGGTGGGCTTTGGAAAGGACGTGGGTAGAAATAAATGCCCAAACCTGCTCCCAACAAATACATCCCTTGAATCTTGTTGGCGGTGTTAAAGATCGTGTCACCGGCCAGCAAATAGAGCTCGGATACAGCTTGACTGCCTCAGCGAAGTCCAGCATTCTTCAAGTGAAGAAATTACTTCAAGGACTTTGGAGCACTTAGGTTGGAGGCCATCGCTACTAGGTTGGAGGCCATCGCTAGTCGGTTGGAGGCCATCGCTATTATATAGGTTCCTTGAAAGTTCTCTTTGCACTGATTTGAGACTGATGCAGTTGCGACTTTCGTGGCTTCAACTCCCTACATTTGAAGGACCGGAAAGGCACTCTGTAAATGTGAAAGGCACCAAGACTTCGTTGAGAGACGAGCTGCAAAGGTTCAACTCCATCGAAAGGTCTTGAAGGCCGATATCCTTGAACAACGCATGATGGTGAAGAATCGGGCTACGTCCTCAAGGCCAAATTCTGCATCCACAGAATAACTATGTCAGTCATACTATATCTCTATGCACCCATTCCTCCACCCATTCAGTCAATCCAGCAAAGAAAGAACCGGGTCTGCAGGCTGTCACTTTGCTATTCCCCTTTCCCCTCTCTCTCTCTCTCATGTTCAAAGCAAATGCCGTTAAAGGAATGCAACTGGGGACATGTATGGAACAAACCCAAGGACATCTAAAAACGCGTGTGTTAGGATATGTTGTGTAATATATTTTCTCCGGCGAAACGTGCTTTAAGGCGTGTTATAATGCACATTGACAGGTAGCCAGTATTCAGCGTAAAACAAACAAACAGTCATTTCATTTCACTGGTCACCAGCCAACTGGCATCTCCTTCTTGAAAAAGTTCTCGAACCATCCCCTCGGGCAAATTCTGCAAGAGCGGCATGTGGCTTTGGAGCTCGTTCCGGGTGTGCTCTCGTTGCACATAACGCTTGATCTGCATAGTGTAGGCATAAGAGATGCCATGAGTTCCACAATACCTGCGAACTGACTGGAGGATATCCCTCATCTGCACCCTCTGTCGATTGATCTCAGCCATCCTGTTGGTGATGAAGCTCACCTCAAATTGGCTTCATCTGTGCTGGCTTCAACTGCTTCTTCAGACCGAGTTCTGTGAATCTGAAAGCCTTCGACCAGTTGATCTGAAATCACTCCCTATGATTACCCACCCTGATTGGAGCATGTGTGCGGTCGCATTTCGCTCCATTTCACTTTGCCTCCTCAAACAAGTTAAACCCGGCCCGCCAAGTGATTAGCCTCAGGTTTTGCGGGGCCCTCAGGTCAGGAACTGGTATGAAGTAAGAAATGTGATGAAGTGATTCATTCATAACACCCCAACATGTCCGACGTGACTCTTTTTCTGTTCGCTTTTTGAGGCGCCATCATGAGGTGCCCATGATACTGATGATATCGATGCGCCATGAACGAGCTGGGGCAACGTATCGGCAGGATAAAGGGCCCATGAACGGGCTGTCAATATCTGTAATGCCTTTTGAGATGAGATATTTCCATGCCAGCACAACAGGTCCAAACTCTGTTAGGTGTTCTTGTTTCTTTCGACGTACGGCAGCCTTTGCTCGTTCCAGGCCTTGAGATCCACCAGTTGCGCAACATGGTCTTTTCGCAAATGGTCCTTTTGCGTCTCATCAAACATCATCCAACTGTTTCGGGTCCTCATCACCTAGTTGAGTTTAAACATATCTGATTCTTCAGGTACCCTTCCCACCTGTTCTTGCACTTCTTCTGAACACCTACTTCACTGCTCGCGCACACAGTGTCTGCCACCTATCCACCTCCTATGAAAACAACTGTATAAATCTATAACTTTTCTTGTGCCCCTTACTTCTGCCTTGCCTGACCCCCACGACACGCCCAAACTCACACACTCCCCAGTCCCTACAGTCCCTACACGTCTCAAAACCACAAACGCTATGGCCGAATCCCAAACATCTTCAGTCCCCCCTCTTCCTTGCCTTACTAAACAATCCACAGGCCAAGACGGAACAGTCTCATCATATCTCAAGGCACGAAGAGAGAGCTTGACATCAGGGTCGCTGCAGTGGCAAAGATGCCCAACCATCTCTCAGCCGCAGTTTCCAACTCTACGATGGTCCTCCTTGCGGAGAAAAAAGGGGTAAACACACGTGAGGTGATTACCGGTTTAGGGGGGAGGCACGTCAGGTCGAATGTTCAGTCTTTTGGGGTCCGTCAGGCGGCGTTAAAGACCCCCATTTTGCCTCTGTACGTTGTGCCTTGACAACGGTTTGAAGTCAGAAAACGCAAAGAAATGCAGCAAACAGCAAATCGTCCGTTTGAAGATCTAATCCAGTGATTTGTTCCGCACAATGGCGGAACAACACATAATCTTTGGTGTGGCCTCCTACCCTCCTACAGTGATCTGGGATGGATACAGTGGGATACAGGGTGATCTAGTGACGCAGTAGCATGAGCATACTGTACTGAAATAACCATGCCACTAATAAGAGGGAAGCACACTTAAACAAAGTGTGCTTGAATCAAGCCCTGCTTGATTCATGGACAGGTCAATCATTTGACCTCCCATCCCTAAACAGGATGCTGGTTGCAATGTACCTAACTATATATCAGCAGTTGAGACTGTGTGACTTGCAGGTCAATGGGCATGGGTTTTCTATGGTTTTCTTACCGGTTTCAAGAACAAACAAATTTTCCCAAGATATCCCAAGGACTGAAGTGGAGAACAGTCTACCAGGTCCACCACGTGTAGACAGAACTCGACACCCATCAGGCCCATGGTCCAGAGCTCGTCTGCATGCATCCATCCTTCATGGCATTCTTCACAAAACCCCCCACGAAGAGCAACGTGACCACAGTACACCATGTTTTGGTCATTTGGCACCACAAAAAAAACACAAAGGCCCTAAGGCTCTCCAATGCTAAACTCAGTCGACATGAGTCATACTAAAACATACTAAAACTATCTACAAAGGTCTCCCTCTTTCCCCATTGCCATCTGTCCAGTTCAGCTAGGCCAAAAACTACCAAGGTGTGCCACGCGTTTCTTTGGGAATATGGGACCTTTGATTTCTGCTCTCGCTGACTCACTGGACAAGCACGGATCGCTGACTCATCCTCTCGCCCTCTCGCCCAGCGTCAAAGAGGAGGGCGGCAGCTTGGATAAGGCCCATTCCAGGCTCCGAGTGTACTGCCGACCCAGCGGCTGGTCTTGGAGACCTTCTGCAAGCACCCAGCCTTCGGAAGTCCGGTCGCCCCGCCCAGCAGCATGACCAATCCGCCTGGTTCCTCCCAGAAAGCCACAGTCGACATCCCCCAAAACAGACTCTATAGCAAAGACTGCCCTAATCACCGATGTTCGGAAGCAAAGGGTGCAGCTTCGACCTCCACGGCCAAGCTGGACCAGATTCAACTCCACCCGCAGTTCCGCCGTTCATCCCCGGCCTCCTTCCGTATCACCCAGTGCGAACCAAAAACTCCCCAAAAGATGGGCGGCCACTAAGACCATTAAGGCGGCTTCAACCAATGGCCAAAGCAAGCTGTGCTGTCGAATGGAACCTGTCCCGCCATGGAGGGACTGAAGCTTCTCCACAATCTTCGAGAACCTGAAACATCAGGCCCGAAAGTCAGGGAAGGACCCAAATTGGATCGATTTTGTGTGAACAAAGAATATGGCTGGGAAATCCGTTTTCATTTCAACAAAACGTCGGTACATCAAGTCTCTGCTGAATCATACATGTTTCTATCATGTCATGAACTAGCCCGACGACAGCCTTTCATGACGCTTCTGCTGCAGGATGCATACACACACATACATACATACATACATACAT
>CAXAMN010003113.1:764155-812393 GCA_963970005.1 Durusdinium trenchii
GAGTGTAATCAAAGGCCACACAGAATCAAACAGAAAAACAAATGGGGGCCCTACCGAACGCGCTCCCAAAACTTCTGGTCCGCCGGACCATCCCCGTGGGCACCTCGAGCCGAAGGCCGGGGCACCGAAGGAGCCGTAGGAAGCGCAGCAAGCGAAACATGCGCCGCGCACGGCTGGCACGCAGAACGTGGGTAGGCCCCTCATCGAGGTGGGGAAAGATCAGGATGATCAAGTCAGGCAGCAACATCACCCTGGGCGGATCTCAACCGTTCTTCACCAAAGGAATTGGGTCAGGACTTTCGGGGACTCTGCAAGCGGGTAGCGCGCCTTTTCCAGCCTAAAAGGGGCTTCAGTAAGCGGTCATGAAATGCTATACATGTTGCATATAAAGCCTTGCGCCCCACTTAAAAGCGGTCAGGTGCTGCTAGCTTTTACAAGGCTTCGCTTGCATATGGGATGGAAGGAAAACCGATCTCAGGACAGCACTTGCAGCTCCTAAGCTGTACATAGGGCCGTGTCCTCTGATGCAAGCGCGGACATGTTGAGTCCGTATGAAAGACATCCCTGCCTTCCAGCAGGTACACTTCCGAAAAGCGTCCAGTGTTCCTCTCGCACTGGATGGCCACATCTTTGCTCTCGGGCCGCGCCGGCTTGAAGCTCAAGCCCCCACTCAAGGCAAGGTGCCTTCCCACCATGCGGAAGCACCACCACAATGCCGTGCCCTGCATGATCAGCAAAATGCCGAAGGCCACAGCAAGGTCCGTGAAGATCCAATCGAACCCCCACTTCGATCCTTCTGTATTGGGCTCCTCAGTCTTCATTCCCTCAGCGCTTTGCAAGAGGGTCAGCATGGCCATGACTAGAGCCTGCTTGCTGAACCCACTGAGGGCAATGGCGTTGATGCTCTCAACATGCTTCTTGCGCTCCTGCTCGTAGGCTGTCTCCTCCTTCAGCCCGATGCCCAGCTTCAACCTCAGCACATTGAACCTCTTCACTGCCAAGGCCTTGGTGCCAAAGTCTGCCGTGTTGTCTTGGCTTGGCACAGCATGCAAGCTGAACAGCTTTCGATGCAAAGCGTCTTGCACCCACAATGACTTCACTTCTAGGCGCCGGATCCTTCCAACTCCCTGGCGCTGGAACACGCCACGAGCTGCGCTGCTGTCAAGGTAGACCTCCATCTGGAGCGGGAAGCCAATGAAGGCAAACACTTCCTTCATGAACAATCCCTCACTGCAGGCAGCCACGCCACCATTGAACTCAGCTTCACCAGACGACAGGCAAAGCATCTGGAGGCTCCTGGCGTAGCTGAACAGCAAACAGCCACCAACCTCGAACATTGCACAGGCACAGCTATGCACCTTCAGGATCTCGATCTCGCCATTCTTGGGCAGCCACACGCCATAGTCCTTTTTGCCTTGCAGGTAGCGTGCCAAACGATGCAGCTTGTGTAGGCTTCCATCCGTAGGCTCCTTCATGTCTTTGGTCAGCTCACGGACTGCGAACTGCACATCCGTCCTGTCGTAGGAGAGGTACATGCAGAGCAATGCCAACTCCTGCCCTGTAGATTCTCAAGCTCTCCCCACTCAACTTGTTGCCCTCCTTGACCTCTGAGCACAGGCAGGGCGCCGGAGCCGGACCACACCCTTCCAAACCCAACATCTTCAACAGATCACTGATGTACTTCCCACGGGGCGTCAGGAAGGTGCCGCCGTCCATGACCTCACGGGCCCTTTTGAGGTGCGTCCACTTTTCTCCCACGCAGTTCTCATGAATCTGACTCTTCATCTTGATCTTCTCATGCAGCTTCTTCTCCAACTCCAGCAAAGCTGCTTTCGGTCCGGTGGCATAGAAGTCGTCCATGTGCACTTCCATCAACACTCCACTGGCCGGGTTGTAGAACATCCAGGGCGCGGCTGGGTTCCTCTTGAAGTCAATCTCCTTGAGATGCCCAGCTGCCCATTCCACAAAGGCCTGGCCAGCAATGCGCCTGCCATACCACTCAGTATTGAGCTTCCAGACCACACGATCAGGTAGATCGACTCCGCTGTCTGCCATCTTCTTCAACCACTCCTTGGGAGGCTTCATGTAGGCTTCTTCTGCAATTGGCACCTGCCAGAATGCATTCTCTGCATCAGCTGTCAAGAAGCTGTAGCCCATCTTGATGCCCACAATGTCAATGACCCTTGACGTTGAGGTACTGGATGCCACCGCAAACACGTCCGTGCGCGGGTCTCCCCGCTTGAACTCTCTCACACAGTACCTGCACCTCACGGAGCCATCTGGCTTCCGGGTCCTGACCCAGACGGCATCCAAAATCTTCATGCCATCCTTCTGCTCCACAGGGTCATAGGTCTGGTACTTGTCCATCTTGCGGAATTCTTCTGCATCTCCTTCATCCATCTCCTCTTTGCTCAAAGGCTTGCTCTCCTCGTTGTCCGAGTCCTCATAGGCCTGGTCCACGTCATCCTCGCACACAATGGTGTCTTCCGTTGGCGAATACAGTGCACCCACAAAGATTCCAGCCACGCGAGCTCTCTTGGCCTCTGGAGTCATCTCGCCAGACTCTCCTGCCCATGCCCGTCTTGCAGACATGCCCAAATCCATAGGTGCTGCCTCATCACCGCCCACATCAGCCGTAGGTCTTGATGCCGACGAAGGACCTGATTGCACAGGAAAGTCTCCCTCGTCCTCCTCTTGGATGACCTCCCCACTTGGCTCCAGCCTGGGGCTCTTCTTGGCCGTCTCTTCGGTCGGGATCAGGTTCGGTGTCTGAGGCAAGGCAATGTCAGCCTTCCTCTTTGGCCTGCCGATGGTTGTGCCCATGTCCCATGGCACTCCGATCATCTTCTCCATCAGCTCCCTGTTGTAGCGCCTGCTGCTGTCAGCTAGTCTGCGCACACTCCTGGCCGTCACTGTCCCTTCCTCTGTTCCCAGTAGGTATTCATTACTGGTCACACTTCTCCCAAGGAAGATACCCTGACGCCATGCCGTCTCCCCTTTGGGCACCACTGCCCTGTTGTGGGATCTCCTGGCCTTACTCATGGGGATCTTGAAGAGCACCGTCTCACCGAAGGGCACCAGCTGCGAGGTGTATGCCGTGTCGAAGGCATCTTGATATGCTGTCCTTTGGTTGCCCTTGACGCTGAATCTGCTCCTGATGAATGAGCACCACCTCACCAGCCATGGCCATAGGTTGTGTGAGGTGTGGAGCGTAATGCCATAGCTTGCTTCTGTCTGGTACCTGAGGGTGAGGACGTCACCACGGAGCAACTTCTGGAATGCTCCCATGGTTCCAAGGCTCTGAGATGAGTACCTTGGCACTTCTTCGAATTGGACCTTGAGTCCCTCAGCTCCTGGAGCTTTCCCTTCTCGCAAGGCACCAGCTATCTTGGCAACAATCTTCTTGATCACAGGCTCATTGTCACTTCGGAGCTTCACCTGCATGTAGCCCAACTGTGCTATGAAGGATGTCACCGTCTTGATCACATAGGGCGTCTCCAGGTTCTTGCCAGGATGGACATTGCTAGGGCCATCCCGGTGCCACTGTCCACGATGGAGAGGATTGTATCTGAGCTCTCCTCAAACCGCTCTGCAATGGATGTGTCTGTCTTGAGGAAACTGTAGTCCAGCTCGAAGTGGTTCTCGGCCAGCTTCTGCTCCATTGTCCTGCGTCGATGAGGATCATCCATTGCATGGCCTCTGGTGCAAAACTCACACCAAGGTGCTGGCGGCAGATGTGTGATCAGGTGCCGCTCCACTTCCTCCGTGTCCGGCTTCTGGGGTACTGGCACATAGGAAACATCAGGTTCCCTCCTCACGCAAGGCTTGCTGTCGGGCAGTGTTTCTCTCAACGTAGTCGCGTGCCCGTGCCCTCCTGATCGACAAGGCTCTCTCTGTGGGCTCCTTGAGCTCTCGAAGTCTGGCTCTCATATCCTCCACCTTGCTCCATCCATGTAGTCGTGGACGATCAGCTCGAGCATGGGCCTCATCTTCTGCAAATTCAGGTGGGATGGGGACCGTCTCAATCCCTTCACCCTCATCTTCAATGCCTGCATACTCCCACTCATATTCTTCTCCTTGACCTGCCACAGGTGCCACCACACCAGTGCTCACCTCGATGTCCATGGGGATCGTCTCATCATCCCGCACCTTGACATAGTAGGAGTTGCAGTGAAGGTACAGAGGAATCTTGAAGTCCAGCTGGGGGTGTGTGAGGAAAGGCTTCATGGGGCTCCTCATGTCTGGTGCAAAGCCATTCCTGCTCATCTTCCCAGCACTCAGGACATCCTTACTGGCCTGCTCGCTGACCTTGAACTCAGTGACTGCATTCAGGAACTTGTTGTCCTCGCCGATGATCTTGTAGTTCACCTTCTTCTTGCCAAGTCGTCCAAGGCACTGTCCTGAAATGCCCATCAGTTTCACCTCACTCTCCTCGGTGTGGCAGTTGCCGCCAAAGCTTGGCCGACACAGATGCTCATCACTGCCTGAATCCCACAGGAGGTACTTGATCTTCTTGTCAGGCGACTGGGATGCCAGCAAATGCCAGTCCGATGGCTGCTTGCTTCGGTGAATCATCATCACCCACATCTCATCTGAGTACTCGTCCTCGATGTCGAACACATCTTCAGCATCTGCCCAGTCCACACGCTCTCCATCACCAGGCAGCCAGTAGTACACTGCATTTGTGCTCTGTCCACCAACAGGGGACGCAGATCCAGTTGCCGTGGACGATGTCGCTGTGATGGCATTGGTGCTGCCACATTTTCCTTTTCCTTCACTCTTGGCCTTCTCGGAGGAGGTGGCTTTCCCTTCTTGTCGAACTTGCCACCCTTATTGACTCCCTTCTCACTCTTCGACTTGCCACCTTTCTTGCCCTTGTCAATGGACACTGCACCAACATCCATGGGTGCTGCTCCACCATCGTCCTTGCCCAACTCGCCCTTGGCGTTGTAGTATTGCCCTGCTTGAAGGAAATCTCGCACGAACTTCTTGGCTCGCTCATAGTTCGTCCCAACTTGAGCTCCAGCAGTCCTCAGGGCTGACCTCAATGACATAGGCGCATGCTTCATGAGGACTGCAATCTTTGTGGAGTCCGAGACATGCTCCTTGGCCTGGATCTCATAGCACCTCGTCAGCACTTCCCAACTCTCCAGGGATTCCAGGAAGTCGTTCTCCTTGACGGTCTCCCAGGCTGGGGCGATGATGCTCATCAGCATGGCTGTATGCCTTCCTCCAACATCAGGCTCATAGGCCTCACAGAGGGCTTTCCAAGCCTGGAAGCCATTTCCATTCTCCACATTCATCAACACCTGTAGGGCTCTGCCATCAACGCTCTGGGTGAGGAGGTTGAACAGGATGATGGCCTTTTCCTGGGCGTGCTGCAACATATCACTCAGGATCAGGTCGCTGTACCGGTTGGCATTCTCTGCAGCTTGGATGAGGGCCTGATAGCTCGTGTCCAGCAAGTTGAGGTACCCTCTTGCCACAAAGACCCAAGCTGCCCATTCTTCTTCTTTGCCTGAGAAGCTTTTCAACTTGCCAATGGCTCGGGTGTCGATGAGACCGCTGCCGCCGACCTGCTGAGCTGGAAGGGCTGGCTGAGCTTGCTGCTGCTGAGCTTGTTGAGGTAGAAGACCTGCTTCAGCTGCCGCTGCCAGGGAATCTCCGAGCGAGAAAGCACCTGGCGGGGTGAGCGGCGCAGCGTTCGAAGCCATGGGCGCTGCTTGACACCTCCACTCGGGGAGGAATTACACCGTGCCCACACCGCAATGCGGATTTACAGGGTGTCCTCCACGCAGGCGCCCACGCGCGGGTCTTACCCTGTCTAACAGGGGACCCGGAGCAGGAGCTCACCCTGCTCCGCTACCATGCAAGCGGGTAGCGCGCCTTTTCCAGCCTAAAAGGGGCTTCAGTAAGCGGTCATGAAATGCTATACATGTTGCATATAAAGCCTTGCAGACTCCCTTCTCTCATGGCCTCTTTTTGACCGAGCACTCAATACCAGCATAGGGCCTACCCACATTGCCTTTTGGGGAACACGATGCTGGTGGTTTCCGTAATGGATTGAATTGGTTAAAGACCAACAATACTGCTCGAACGACAAACGGTGCCCAAGCTTTTCCTACTGACCCTACTGACATCCGACAAAGAAGTTTCCGAGTTGAAGGGATCTGCTCCTGCGGGCAGATCCCTTGGAATGTTTGCACATATTCTTGACATGGAGTGTTAGGGTTCTACGTTTTGCTCTGGAAACGCGATTGGCCTTGGTGACCAAACAGTGCCTTTTCATCTTTGAATCAGGCCATCAACTCGTAACCAGTTGCTTCGCCAAGGTGCAAATCAAAACAAAGCCAGGACTTGGCGTAAGCCTTGGCAATGTCCTTCACGTGAAAACGCAAATGGTCGTTGATGTAGACGGCCGTCAGGAAAGTTGCCGGAATGTCTAGCAACCAAAAGATCGTCATCGCCCAATGCCCCACATCTGCATAGTAGCGGATGTCGTTCTCCAGGCGATAGAGATGCAACGGCGTAACGCAAAGCTCATAAAAGACTGCGAGCAACGCAATGCAATCCCATACAAACCGTTGCTTGGAAGATGGACTCATAATGAACCATGGCCCAGGCTCCTTCACTCTCACCAAGTATTGCCTTCTGATGTTGGGTTTTTGCAAGCTGGCAAGGCTAGAAGCAGACATTCTCCTCTGAATCCGCTTCCTGAGTGGCTCGACGTTCTTGCGCATCGGTGTTTGGCTTCCCTCATCAAAACTCCAACACACTACCATGGCCGTAGAAAGATACGGACAAGTCTGAGCTTGCCTAATTAAACAGTCTTTGGGATTTGAGTGTGACAAGGATTTATCTGTATATATATATATATATCTCTACGTCTACATCTCTACCCAGTAAACCATAAGTGTGCATTGTTTTAGTCATAAAAAAACAAAGTTTTGTGAATAAATAACACTTTCTCAACTTCACAGATCCCAACATACACTTGTTGGTATTTCATAACATTCCAAACATGTTACATGAGAAACCGGATCCAAAGGGTTCCCAGCCACCGGGCTCAAAAGAAATACCAAAAAACAAGAGCAGACATACCCGTCCAAAAGGCGGAAATACCCGCCTAAAAATATGGCCCAAGTTTGTCAGGTTTGAAGGGTCAATTTGAAGTGGATCTGTGTCCACTGAAATGGGCCAGGAAGACACGATAGCACTTTTCACTCCCGATTACACTTTTGCTTGAAAGCATACGTTTTTTGCTTCCAAATCAGCCGATGACAAAAAAAGGGCAAGGTTGGGTTTTCAAGGTATGTATATAATATATAGTGTTTTTCGTCTCTTTCCAGCCCACATTGGCCCACGTGTTCGTCCAACGGGAGAGACCGCTACCGCTTGTTCTTCCTCCGGGTGTCAGGTCGAAGAGCTTCTCTTCCGAGAGATCCCACTCCTCGCGCAGCTGCAAGGAACCTGGGCGACACCAGCTGACAGAGTCCAAGGTCGGAGCCCGGCAGGGAGTTCTCTTGAACTGCATATATATATATAGACTATATATATATATGGGGTGCAGTGTCAACAGTCAAGATTCTACATATGCACATAAATGCAGATACAATATAATATAGTTTATTTCATAGTATATATAAGTACATTACTATGTTACTATGTACATTGTATGGGTTGATAAGTTCAGTTCTTTTGATTCTTCCTGGTCTTCTCTGTTTCTTGACTTCTTTCACTGCACCAAGGACGCACCAAAACAATGGCTGGCTGCTCCACCCTCCGTCTCCGAAACGAAGGCACAGGAATCCATGGAGTTCGCGTCGATTTGCCACTCCATTTCCACCACCGTTTGTTCTCAGTCGCCAGCTCCGTGGGAAACGAGGTGCTGAATTGGAGGTGCTATGTAGTTCCGATGGGAAATCAAACAGGGCGGGTCCAAAGGGACAGCAGTTGCTGAGGCACGTGACTGGATGGTTTGACATGTGTAGACTTTCAGTGGGTGCTTGGATGCATGGCTCGCGGCTGATCAACATATAAACCCATGGAAGCAGCAAAGTCCGAATAATGAGGCTTGTGATGGCTTCGATTTTCAGAATGATTGATTTCAATGAATGGGGGAGTTTGCCGTTTGTTGGATGCCCAGCTCCGGATGCATTCCGGAGAGTGGCTGTGTGGCTTGACGAAGTGTTTGGCACCGTGCCATTACAGCCAGGCAGCTCGCTTCCTTCATTAGCTTGCTCGAAACCTTCCTTGGGTGGCAGCATCTTCCTAGCCAAAAGAGTCGAACCTCAAATCATGATTCATGTTTGATGCAACGAGCCAGTGGCCCTGATTCAGTCTGAGTAGCAGTATTCTTCACAGCTCGTACTTGCCTAGGGCCTAGAACATCTAAAGCACTGCTCTCAATCTACCTTCTCATTAGATTCCTACAGTGGATGCTATGTGCCGAGGCGCGTGGATATTGGTCGAACCTGCTCTGAAGGCGTCTCGCCCTCACGATCCACAAGCAAGAGGCTGGCCTCAGTGGGAGATGAGGTCGAAGCCTGAAGAAACCAAGGTGGAAGCGTCTGCATTGGCTGGGCCTCTGCTTGGATACCATTGGTGAACACTTGCGATATTTGCAATCACAGTTTAAGCTGGGTAATGAGTCACCCATATCACAACATCCTTCCCGGAACCCAACAAGACGTTCAAGCAAGAAAGACGAAAGGACAAAGAAAACAATATGCCTTTGTTTTGCTAACATGTTTTATTTCAGCCCTCCCTCTGCACAAAAGAAGACCCTTTGCCCTTTGCCCAGCTGTCGGTGTGCCAGGCCGCACCTTCTAAGCCATTTGGAGGGTCAAAGGTTCTTCACTGTAGAGCTGTATCAAATTGTGGTTGGGCAGTTCCAACTCCAACAAGCTAATTCAATATAAGTCTAGTGCATCTGTGCTTTTGGGCTTCTATATGCAAGTTCGGCCATAAGTATCGGTGTTGAAAACTCCTACTTACAGTTTGCATTTGTTTTAAAATTGCATTAGCGCCAGCACTGTTCACTGCTAAAATAACCCCGAGGTATCTTTTGAGTGAGTATTTTTGTCAAAATCCCTTGCTGTATTCCTGTTTGTCTGATGGACACTTTAGGGAAGAAAATCAAACAACCTACGGTATACAATGTTCTTGTAAAGGGGAAGGAACACCCTTCGATTTGGAAGTCCTTCTCAATTTTGGGCACGAGCTTCAATTAAAAAACAAACATTATCCTAGGCGACAAACATAGGCTTTGAAGCTCTTACCAGGCTACCACCTTCCGTGTTCCCTATGTTACCTGCAGGACCCCAAACTTCGAACAACTCGACCGGACTTTCTTGTGGAACGGGGGAGGGCAGTGTTGGTCGGGTCTTCCTTCGAGTGGCTCGGCTACTCGTCGCTCGTGCCTTCGGCGAGGCCGGCTCGGGCGGGCGCGAGACTGGCTCGGAGCTCTGTGGTACCATGCCCCGATCGGGGGGAGTCGGAGCGGCCATCGTCTCCACCTAGTGGAAGGTCATGCACGAAAGCGTCTGGTGAAGGGGGAATCTTTGGAACGAAAAATTGAAGAATGTGCGCGGGCATGATAGGATCAAGCAAGAAACAAACCTTCGTACGGGGTCCCTTGAGTGTTTTTGATGTGAAACAATAGCGCTCGAGGAAACCCACTTCAACCCCCTTAGGAAGAATATTGATTCTGGGGATAGGTTGCTAATGATTCTGACCCTCATCCACGCTCAAAATTGCTGGAAATCTGCAAACAAGTCTATGAACCCCCCAACGACAAAGTGATAATAATATGAAACTAATCTTCTCTCATCGTTTATCCTTCGATACTGCCTGTTGTCTTCTGTTTCCTTCGCGCATCCATGAATAATGTATATATATATACATATAAATATGTATTTATACATACATAGTTATAAAAAATGTTTCCTGAAGAAGCTGACGTAACAACCCCAGGCAAGAAATGCTTCCAACACGTTCCAACAAAATTACTCCAGAACAATGATTCCACCCTATGACATACCCCCCCTGGAATCATCTTTTAGTGCAACAGCCATGTGAAAAATGCACGGCCTCGTGCGCGTCTCGGAGCTTCTGAAGAAGCAGCTGCATCTCATCGAAAATGTCGGAGAAACACGGCCATGTCCGAAGGCTCTCTTGCCCTTCCTTGGTGTGCAGTCGGAATATCGGAGATATGTTCATATTATTTTCACTTCTGGTCCACATCACAGCATGTTCACTGTTGAGCGTGGCATTGTTTGGGAACATCTGACTGTCGGTCAAACCCATCAAAGCTCCCGAGCGACTTGTGGTGTGTGAGGGGCTGGCCAGGGTGGGATGAAATTATACAAATCAAAGCCATCATACATACTCATGATTCATGATATTTCATTTCGCTCCCATCTACTCAACTATTCTGACAAGACTACTCCTGGTCTAATGTGTGTCTACCTTTGCAGCTGTTCAAATGGTAGGACTGATCGGTCTTGACCCCCAGCTGCATGAATCAAATTGAATCTAATCCAAACACCAACACCCGGGACTTGACCACTCCCACTCCAAGCTACGCACTGTTCGCGTGGCTGGTCAGCGCCGGACGGCAAAGGCGGGTCTTCCTGGGGCACCGTCAAGGCTTCGTCCGCCATGGTGCTTTCGTCCGCACGGTGGTTGGCTGAACCGTCTGCGGTGGTTCCGAACTGACGAACTGAACATGCTCCGATCTGCCACCGGCACGGTAGGAATTCGCGCAAGAGCGTAGCCAAAAGCTGTTTACTATCATATCTATCATATACTATCATACCATCTGACAAAAAACAGTTGCCCTGTGCGAGCTTCCCTGAAAGCCTGAGCCTGGTAAAGATGGCACTTGAAAAGACAAGTTCCTGCGCCCCCTCACCCACAACATGCATGCTTTTTTGGCATTGACCATATACGTAGGCCGTGAAGCATGAGTATGCCGGCATGAGCGGCAACAACTGCTTCCAAGACAAAAACGTCGACAAAAGACCTGCGGCCACTGGACATTGCTGAACAGCACATCACCAAAAATATGCTTCCTGTCGTGGATGCAAATTTGATGACTTTTGAGTCATCGTGAAACCACATGAAATTCATTCAGTTTGAGGCTTCCCAGAAAAACGGCAGCAACAGCTTGGGGTAGCCTGATAGTTTGTGCGCCTGGAAGCCTTTTAGAAACTCCTCACACTTGTGCCACTTGGTGGTAGGTAGTCATGGATGTTCTGACTCAAGCAATCCCAAAACCTCAATGAGGCAAACAGTTCTTGCACCTTCATTATCACCCTAGTGGCAGGTATACCTGTTTTTAAACACGGGTGATAGTTAGTGCAACCTCAAACTACTATGAACTATATACCCTACCGCATCCAAAAAAACACTGGAACTGGCTGGCAGGCTGTTGCACCTGCATTGTGATGTCCATGCGTAGTATGTCCACATGGTGGGCACCCGAGAACATCAACTGGTTCATCTGGGGGCCTGGCGTTTGGACCCGCAGCTGCATGTCACAACATAAGATAAACCTACCTTCCACCCCCACCAAGAGCTGGGACTTGGTGCATTCTGGCCCAAAGCATGCCGTCGGGTCAAGGCTTTTGTCAAGTCCACAGAGTCAAAGGACCTGCTTTTCATTGTTTCTCTCTGATGGCAGCGACTCAGCATTTCCACCTGTGGGAGAATTCAGCATCTCTGCCTCGCCGCAAGCTCACCCTACCCCAAAGGGACATCAAAATCATGTAGACTGCGTGGAAACTGGGCAACTGCATCGTCTAAAGTGACTAAAGTGCATCGTTTTGGTGTATATAGTTGGCCCTAGTAACTAGTAACTATAGTATATTTTGGAGAGGAATGGGTGCACAATTTTCTTATCTAATCCTTCAGTGCCAAGAACACTTGCAAATCGTGCAACACATCTTGGCACCCATGGCCAAGCGCTCATTGCCTCCTGGACATCGCAAAGCTTCCTCAAAAGCAGCTGAATCTCATTAAACACTTCGGAGAAAGAGCTGTTGGTCGCGGTTTCCAGAATGCTTTTCTCCTCGGCTGGAGAAAGTGAGCTAGAAAAGCGCCCAGATGATGGATCACAAACTCAATTAGCATCGTTGCTCTTGAGAGGAATGCGATGGAAGTCGTTTTCAGGATTCTGGTTGACTACGTTCGGGGCGCCTCCGTCAATGATCAAAGGAAAAGCACAAAAATACAGCATCGCAAATGGCCTTGGGGTGTTGACCAGGTAGAACTTGGAACCGGGTGTTTAACAATCGCCACATTAACTGTAATCTCGCATCACACTGTTTCACCAAGTGTCTGAAAGCAATTCATGTGTATGCAGGCGCTTCAGCTCCATCGGTGATGGCTTAGGTGGTGCTTCATCGGGCACCGAAAGAGTCTGCTCTTGCATGGAAGGGTGGGAGGCGCGCACGCACCAGCAGCTTACAAACCAAATCTGCGGTCACAACAACCAACATGTGCCAACAAAGGATGCAGGTGCAGCGAACCTCCTTGAAGATAATTAGACTTAATTAATGTAAAAGGCCATGAACAGTAGCGCGGTCGACTCCCAAATCCACAACGACTCCTTTCACCTAGATCCATGAATGAAGTCTCAACCTCTGTAAAGCCCTTCAATCAGTCACATCAGTCATCCGCCTCCGACTGCAGGCTTACTGGCTTACGCCTCCTACGACGATGCATCCCAGCCTTCAGCTCTGCTAGGCTCGAGTCTTTGCTTAAAGCAACGGCGGGAAACTCCTACGACGCGACGTCTGGGAGTCTGGCCGGTGGTCGTCTGTACGACGTCCGGTCGACGGACCCATTTCGAGTAGACTCGTTGCGCAACGAAGAAGCATTTTGGATTTTTTTCGTAGGCGCCTATGAACTCGAAGGTGTATCAATGCATTTCTGTGCATAAATACAGCACATGATAAATCATGAATCCATGCCTCTCACTCGCACAGGCACAATAGAGTGTCGCCAGTGGAGAGCTACCAGTAGTGAGGCCTCCAACCACCACACCAAATTCAACTGATGATGTCGCCCTCAAAAGCCAGGAGAACGCGCGAGGAGCACGCGCGGTCGCTATAGGATGAGGGCGGTCAGCCAACCCGACCGATCCCTCTGCTCCGGTCCTCCGAGATCTCGGGCCTGGCGTAGGACGGGCTAGGAGTGAGCCCTATCAGGCAACCACCTCAACCATATGTTCATCAAGCTGCAGCAGTTTTTAAGCCCCACATGGAACCCATGTCCATCCGAGAGCACCTCCATATCCAGCCACATCGCATGGCCGCGATGGCTTTCAAGCGTCATCCTTTTGCCATTGCCCATCCCGCCACGTACAGCCGTCGCCCGCCTGTCAGGATGATTAAAAAAACATCCGCGAGGTGTTCCGCTTCTCCTCGTACAGCTTCTTCGCTCGTGGGTCTCCTCGCTCAGCGAATTTCAAACGCTGGCCTGACCGGTCAAACAGAGCTGTGTTTGGCCAATACCCGCCACCCTCAGCTTAAGGAACACCCTCAAGCCTCAGTAGGCTTGACAACCCGATAGATCGCCATGCCGAGACTTGTGGCTTCTTCAACACATCACCCAACCCCCGTTTCACACGATCCCCCAACCGCTGCAAAGCCGTCTCGGGTTACTCGGGCTAGTGGAAAAGACCAAGCCAACACATGCCAACACACACTGGTTTGTTTGCTTGTCTCTCTCTCTCTCTCTCCCCCCTGTCTCCATTGCCATGTTCAGTTCACTTGCTTCAGTGTGTTTGGGGTCGCCCATATATATTTTATATACATAAATTTACTATATACACACACACACACATATATATATATATACACCACACTTCCGCGTGACTGCGGACCAGGGCCAGAACTGCGTCTGTTTCCCATGTATGCCGGAACTCCTTTTTCAGGACGAAGCTCTACACAAACGACATCATCCGGAGAAAGGCCACACCTCGTCGGATGAGCACAACACTTGTCCAACCGTCACATGTTAACACAAATTAACACGACAAAAGGATTCACTGAGGCCGTGAGGCTCTTCATGACTTGACACTGGGCACCAGCAATCCAACCCACGATGTCACGCCAAGACCTGTCCTCGAACATTCCTAGTTGAGTTGTTAGGTACCTGAGAGATCCCTGTACACTGTAGAGCATCAAGTCCAAGGACCTTGGCAATGTAACCCGTGTGGCAGGTGCACTTCCAATTTCTCATAATGGGAACGGGAAACAAAGTTCACTGAGTCAAGTCTGGACTTAGAATTCCAGCACCTTCGATGAGACAGGTGCTTTTGGTCTCCGGATATTCTTGGTTGAATATAGTTGAATCTGGTCCAACACTGTTTGGCACTGTGTGAGATGGGTGCTTCTGCATCAAGTTGTTTTGGGTCTGGACCTGCTGTCGGCGTTAAACAAACTGGAAGCAAGATTTGCTGCAGCAAACCTCGTCTCGCACACGTTGGCAACATGTTTTCGTTCCAACATGTCATGTTCATATCAATTCAGGTGACATCATATTTTCCATGCAAACCGAAATAAACGATTGATCAATATCGGCTAGAGTTGTGCCTGGAACAAACATGCCGATGTCTCTTCAGTTTGCTGTGCTGAGGGAACCTGGCCTGGCGAGTACCTCATGTTGCAGGTGTTTTTAAACCACATCCCGGAGACAAGCCAATTTGATAAATCTTGTCTGACGCTCAAACAACACCGCTTGGCTGCCTAGCTACCAAAACAGAATCGAACTGTCCAGCGGTTCTGACCCAAATGGAGCACCTGTGGCTCATGACGTGTCTTGCCAAGAAGCTGCTGAAGTGTCGCCATGTCATCCAACAGTTCATGACCCGCCTAAACAATGAAGCCGCGCTTTGTGCGGTGTCAAGCTGGAAGATCGAACTGAACTACAATAAAACAAAAATATCGGCCTCTTTATATGGTCCTATTGTGGAGGGCTACCTGTATACCAGAAACTAAACACCAACAAAGCGGCGCTTGTAGTGAAACACTTGAGATCCCAAGTCTGCTTCTGTCGCCCTAAAGCCCGGTCCCCATGTCATCGAAACAAAAAAACTGAACAAAGTGAAGTCGAACTCTTAAGGCACCAGGTCGAACTCCTGCGATGCCGGAAATCGTGGATGGCCATTTTTGTATATTTTTTGTCCCGTTGTCCAGCATGTCTGAAGACAAATCAAACTCAGCGTACGGACTCGCACGTTTCCTGCGAAGGATAACTCCACATAACTCCTCCGGTTTGGGTGGTCGATCTGCAAGCATGGTGAATCCAGGCTCTCTACACGTGTTCACAAGCATCCCTCGCCAAAACACCTCCCGCCAAGCTTTGACTCCATGCCTGCATCCCAGTGAGGGCTACCAGCACAGTAGCCTCTCTTGGGAGTCTCCTGGCAAGTGTGTTTTCTTTCAATGGATTGAAAGTCCATCATCACATCAATCAAAGCAAAACGCCTCCAAAATACAAACACATGCTACAACCAACACACCAAGACATGCTTTCCCCTCGCACCGATCAATGGCGACCACCACGCATCTGGGTCAACTGTTCATCTC
Source organism: Durusdinium trenchii (assembly GCA_963970005.1). Lineage (NCBI taxonomy): Eukaryota > Dinophyceae > Suessiales > Symbiodiniaceae > Durusdinium > Durusdinium trenchii. The sequence continues at coordinate 779,755 of CAXAMN010003113.1, forward strand.
TTTTTCCGGATGATTTCGCCTTCAAATCCCTGCGGGGATCCTTTGGGAGTCCATCAACCTTCATTCATGGACAACGAGAGAACTGATCTGCATCCGATTCTCTAGTGCGGTCGGGCGCTTCGCCCTGTCTTCGCGGTCCGGTCGTCTGCGGTCTGAGGTTTAAGTCGAGACAGAAAGGACAGCCTCCAAACATTGCTTAGCAGCTGCAATGCCTATCACATTGCTTAGCAGCTACATTGGATCTTTGCATATCTTTGCATTCAAGTTGAGAACTGCCCACACTTTTGCCTTCTGAATTGTGGAAACAAAAGGCACACTTTCGACCTGGGGCCTCAATGGGCTGTTCAGTTTCACCAGTTCTCCTGGACAAGGTGTGTAAGAGTCGTGTTAAAGTCGAGTGGTCAAAGCAACCACACCCCCCGTTCGATTCGACTCTCCACATCTGCAGCCAATATGCCCCGATCTGAAGAGATCTGCCAACAAGCAAGTGCGAAAAAGTGAAACAGCTCAGCCCCTCCTCTGCCCCTTCAGGTCTCTCTGTCACTCCTCCCAAAAATCCCCCAAAAACCACCGCTCACCGCGCCATCGTTGAGCCGCACTGGCGCGGAGCTCCCCCAGAGTCGAAGCCGCTCTTCGCTCGCCCGGCTCTTCGTCCGGGCACCTTGGATCGGCTTCCAGTCGGTTGGTGGATGAAATGAACGTCGGCTGGTGGATGTCCCACAATTCCAACTTGGCAGTTTGAAATCGTGAGATGTCTGCCCTCTCTGGACCAGTCTTTCGGCAATTCGCAAACAACAAGCAAAAGAAGGATGCTGGACTTGTTTTGAAGATTTCTCCTGCAAAACACATGGAAGCAAAAAGGAGAACGGACCTTCCGCATGTCGCAGGAACGGGGAGAAACCACTGTTTTGCAACAAAGGCCAACGGCCACCCGGTGCACGGCCAACGGCCACCCGGTTCAGGGCCTGGGCATCTCTGCGAAAAGGTCCTGCAGCATCAAATCCACGCAGCACAACTATTCCCAACTTTCATGAAAGGATATGTTCTCGGGCATGGCATGACAAACCCTCAAAAAAATAGGGATCACCATGGATCACCAAAATTCATTCATCAGACTGGGGTACCCGGTCATTGGGTAGCTCATCAACTATGCTGAATGAGCAGCTCCAATGCAAAGTGGGTTCTCTTATGGCTTTAATGTTACCCGTTAGCCCTACAAACTTGCCACGGCTGGCACCCCGTAAGGCCCTTAAAGGCAAAAGGAGCTCGGCACAGCCATGGGAGATTTCACCAGTGGGTCCTCTCAAATCCAAGGGCCACACCCCTTGAGGCTGCAGAAGTGTCGGTCGGAACTGCTGGAAGGCTTCTCTCAAACCACCAGCCTTTCCTCCCATCCAAGCTATGGGACGGCTGCAAAGCTTCGTGTCATGGAGCCCCAAATGCTGTAAATCTCTTGATTCCATCACCCAGCGCCCTAGAACACTCCCCTCCCACTCCGGCACTTCGTCAGGATTTGAGGTCAACGTAGGCTCTTCCTGGGCAGATCTGATCATCCGATGTACAAACTGGATTCGAACTGCTGACGATACGCCTTGTTTGATCAAACCTCTTTAATCACCTGATCGCACCTGATATCCCCTGAGCTCCAGCACTCTCGAGCGAATTGGGCAGGACTCCATAAGACCATTGGAAAAGAAACTGGGCACCTGGTCCAGGGATGGTCTAAGAGATCATCCGTAGGTCCGAAACCGCGTTTAAACATGTGGAACTGACCCTGAAGCCGGTGGCGGGCTGGGGTCCGGAAGCCGGTCCAATGGGCACGGCCGTGCTGTAGACCAGGATCAAGGAACGAGCAAAACAGAGAATAGGTCCAGCATTATACTCACAAAAGTCATTCTCCAGCATGTCATTGGCATGCATGAAAGTAGCTTGCTGCGACACCGAAAGCAAACTGCATAGTATACTGGATAGGAAGTTTTTTTGGGGTGACTGTTTAGTCGCAGCAACAATGTCATCAACCACGGTTAAGCCAAAAAGGGCTGGCGGCTGAGGCGCTAATGCACCCCCAATTGCCGACAAAAAAAAAGGAACATGGACCTCGGAAAAAGAAACAAAACTACTTGGAGCAAAAAAAATGACGTCACATGGAACCCGTTCTTCCTTTCGATGATGCCCGTCACGGGCCTCAGGTTCGAGATCTTTCCTTTCGCCCACAGCATCCTGCAGTGGATGAAACCCATGCTGACATGAATCTGGAGAGAGGCTTATATGTAGAAAGAACATGCATTGGATTGGCAATGAACCTGCTTGGAGGGATTCTCTTCTATAACGTCGATGAACTTTGAGTGACGTCAATTTCGCCGCTGCCTGCTTCACCTGAAGTTGAAAGGCGGCCACTTGCTCCACCGACAGCGTGGGCTGCGCTTGGTCCCAGTGAACCAGCAGCACCAGGTCACCCAGGATGGCTTCAACACCTCGGCAGCGTGGCGGGAATGGCATCATGCAATGGGCCGGGGATCATTCCCACTTTTTCTCGTTCCCGCGAGAAAATCCACCAAGGATTGTGGGTTTTTCCAAACACCACTTCAGTCATCTAACCCCATCAACTCAAGACTTCAGTACAGTATTATATATAATCTATCTATCTATATATATATATGTTTGACCTTTGACTCTGCACCTCTGGGGCTGCCGGACTTTTTGCTCCGCCCATGTAAGCTTGTGGTGGTTCATGAGCTTCGTGGCACATCGAAAAGCGAAGTCAACTGCCATGCTCATCCACCCTTTGCAAGAGCGAGCCGGGTTGAAGAAAACAACGGGCCAGCTGGACGTGCAGGCACTGGATGTCATCATTTCCTCAAGGGAGAGGATCCCGGTTCAAGAAAGCCCAGCGCATCGTAGATGCTATCAAATGCATATAGTCTTTGTCTCACTTCAGGCCTCAAAGCGGTGAAGACAGCGTTTGCTGCCATTTCTTGGAGGTACGACTCCAGAGTCGTCTGAGATCGCAATCTCAAACGCCAGAGTATGTTCGAAACTGGTTCTCCTCGCCTGTAGAGCATGACTGCAGCTCCTCCCCTGAGTCCCCCGGGGGTGAGCCTGAGTTTGGTAGGGATCATACAAAGTTCTAGGATAGCATCCCATCTGCGTCTATACACTGATGGCGACGAAGGATACAGCTGCAAGGAGGCTGGCAAACGCTCAAACACCAAACTGAGTATGTGTATGGCTGTGGCGTCAGTGATCTTCATATGTTGTATACGTGCAGGTTGCCGACCGAACGACTTGAAGAAACGAAGCTGCAAAAATAAACTAGTCTGCTCTTTCTCCATAAGGTCACTTGGGAACACAAGATCTGCTCTGGAGCACTTCAAGATTTCACCAACTCGGCCTGCACCGTAAAAAGCCAACAATGTCACACCAGCCCATGCATGCCATTTAAGCTGCCATGCAACCGCCACCATGGCCTTCACAAGACCCTCGGGAATCGGCACCCTGTGTTCAACTGGCTCTGCCATTTCCCATTTCGAAACCAAATCCCAACACGGGGCAATCAAAGCTCTGACTGAGGGCAACCACCGTTGGCAGGAAAGCAACAAGTGCCTAAAGTCACTCAAAACACCGCCGCGTCCAAATTCCAAATTCCCATATATGCTCAAAGCTGTGACAAGGAAAGAGGGGACCGCTGTGAAAAGAAACTCTAGCTCTACACTGCGCACGTATTGCTTTACCCAAACAACAAAAGCCTCCAAAATTTTTGCTTCTCTCAGGAGAGTGGTTGTTGAAAGTAGCTGTATGCTTTCTAGTTGGATGTGCCTGGCTGCTCTGGTCCGCCGAGGACCAGGAGTTTTGGCTTCCCCTGCGCGGAGAGAACCAGTGCGGCTGCAGCCGGCAACATCGAGCCTCGCATCTCCTTTCCAGCCACACTGTATTGCCGCCGCTGAGCCAAGCACTTCGCACAGACCTCGCGGGTATGGTTCCGCGATTTGAGTCCAAGCTTTGCCATGCGGCGCAGTTCCCCTGAGGGCCTGGTGGGGCCTCCGGCACATACACATCATGCGGAGCCCCATGAGGCCTTTGATGTTGGTCGCTATCCGAGTAGCTTTACGCCACTGAGTACCGAAGCGGCAAAAGCAGCAGCGGAAAAGGTGTCGGGATGAAGGGTCACGATACTTTGAAAAACGTTTTTGTCTCCACCACCAGCTCGTGTCAGGGTTCTCCAACCAAAACCCTACAACAGGTGTCAACGACTCTGTGTGCTCGATGAGGTCAGCTAAGAAGTCGTTGTGGGAGTTGCCTTGTCTGATCTTCTCCCTCATCTTTGAGCTTAAACCGGGCAGGCCTCTCAAAAAACGTTTGCTGCGGACCGGTGGTGTCACTGCTACTGAGAATGAAGCGCATATCGGAGCCGCGCCCCAGACTTTCACAGCTCCCAGTTCAAGCAGCTGGCGAATCCTGTTTCGCACACCCTCATCCAACAAATCTTCTCCAGTGCTTCTCTTCCATTCAAAGCAAAGAACCCAAGGTGCACCATGCCTAATCAGAGCTTTCGCTGTACCAAATGACCCTGAAAAAAGATCCAGCGCACCAGGTCTGTCAAAACCCTTGAAGCCCTTAGGAAGCAAGAACTGACGTAGTGGGAAGGTTTTCAAGAGGTCAGCGGCTGCTGAGTTCAAACCCGACTGACCGTCGGGCGAAGCTTCGCTCACAGCGGCCAACGCATGATCAAGAAAACATCGCTTCGTTCGAGGCAGCCTTGCAGCAGGCTTCAGTTCTGGCATGTACTTGGACTGCAAGTCCGCACATTCAAAGTCATTCTTGGCGACTGCTAGCTCTGACTGACGGATCCAGGCGTCAAACTCTTCAAATGAACCGGCTGCAAGCTGGTCCCACCATGAAGGCAGCTCTATGTCGGGAGGTTCAGGTTGTGAGTGTCGAGTGGGTCCATCAGCTCTGTTTGTTTTGCTTGGGAAATACATGTAACTGCTGTAGAGGTCGGAGCTGAGGACGTTGGGAAGTGCTTTCATCATTTCTTTGTTCAACGTTCTGGACGCCGCTCTCCCTTTCACTAAAGCTCCTAAGCTAACTTGTGAATCAAGGCCATACAAAAAACGCCTGTGAGTGTATCGCTGCGCCAACTGTCGTTCCTCCAACAAGTGTGCGCGAACTTCCAAAACGTTTATGTGTGCCTTTTTTAAAACAGGTTTCCTCCAGCGTTCTGTGTATGTAAGCCCCCCTAGCAAGCAGCAGCCAAACAGGTCTCGCATCAAAACTGTCTCCCCCCAGGTAACTCCGAGTCCGGCCCAAGAGCCCCGTGAGCACGGAGCCAGGCCTTGTCTGCAGGTAGGAGGCGAGTCCATCGCCCTTTGCGCAAGCCACGGCGGGCAACCTCAGACACGAGCGTCAAGGGTGCAGGTGCTCTCACAGCTGCCATCCAGTCGAGGGAAGCGTCGGTCGAGGTAACGAAGGGTTCGTACTGGGCACGGAGGTTGCAAACAGAAAGGGGTCCCAAAAGTGCAATACACCAAAGTTCACTGCGCATCTCAGGTGATAGCCTCAGGATAGTTGCTTGCTCTGAAAACCCCAGTGCGTCAAAAATAACATTCATAGTGCACAACAGCCTACGCCGCACTGCAAATAACGATACCCAGGAACCTGCAATGGCCTCCAAAAGTGTCACCGAACTGAGCCCAAGCATGGCAACGCGCAATGTAATCACCACTAAAGGCCACAGCCGCAATGAAGAACCCCGCAGCAAACCCTTAACACCGTCAATCTCGACTCCCCAAAACCGGGACAAAGCTTGATTACGAAACTCTTTTTTCAAGTTGACCTCAAGGCCGTGCTTTGCATAAGAGCTCAATGCTTTGTCAAGCCGCTTGTCTGCTTCTGTTGTCTGCACACCATCCAACACGCTTTGCCAGTCCTCTCTGAGCAGCTTCTCAAGCAACACAAGATCATCTATGATCACGCCAACTGAAAGCAGCCCTCTAGGTATGTCCCCTTGCAGGGATATCATCTCATCCTGTGAGAGGACTCCAGCTTCAAGCATCATGGCCAGGTGTGAGCACTGAGCAAACTCACAAGCGTTTTGGTCGCCCATGGCTAAGGTGGCTAGCCCGCAGAAAACGGGGCTATCATAGCCCTCCAGCCAATCGCTGAAGACATATCGAGCCTCCTGCAGAGTAAGGGGGTCAGCCAAGGCATTGCGCCTCACTCGCTGGTCTCCCACTGTGAACTGGTAGAAGAAGTCTCGCAGATCCTCGCCCGAGGCCAACAGTATTTGCTCAGGATCCAGAACAATGTCAGCCAGAGCGGCAGCGGAAGCCATGCTCTTGCACCATCTGTGTAGCACCGCATCAGCTAAGTTTGCAGGGCGAGCGTCCAGAATCAAGCGGTCTCTGGTCTGATTGATTCTTGGGCACTGCAAACAAGCCAGACAAATGCCGACGGCGAACTTCAGAGGCATGCAGCGGCTTGAGCCGTTTCGAGTCTGCCAGCTTCTTCAAAAGTTCAAGCTTGTTGTTCGAACTGGCCCGAATGTGCACGACTGGAATTGCTTCTGTAATGGAAGAAAGTTCTGGGCCCACTTCCAAAGGCCTCTCATACACTGCAGCAGTCTCTTGATCCAGCAAAGGGACCGGGTCGAAAGCAGGCGGATTTGGGAATTCAATCCGATCAGCCTCAATGTCTTTGGCTGGACTCACATTCATCTTTTGCATCTTCCCTATCACCTTGCCACAAGTGACAGCCGCATGGTCATAGTCAACCGGAGGTCGGGACAAAGCATCTGTGTAGTATCCATGCGACTGCAGGTCAACTGAGGCCATGGCTTTGCAGAGAGCTCCCAATGCATCCTCAAAGGATTCAAATTTGGCAGCCCCCCGGCCCATGAGATCAGCATCGATGAATTCTGGTGTATTTCCATCAAAGTTCAAATGCCTAAGGACGGAGATTGCTGTCCACTGCTTGGCTGACAACGGTGTGCCAAGGCCCATCGTTCGTGGTGCTCGTGCCGGTCTTCCCAAGGCCAACCAACTCAAAAGAACCGACTGCAGAGAAATGAGCCGTTTTCTCCAGAGCCCGTCAACCTCAGAAGGGTGGCTTGCACGAAAGGCCTCAGGATATGGTATAGGCATCGGCCAAGTAGAGGCAGAAGAACTTGAGGTGGCGCTTCCTTTCGAAGCGCTTGGCATTTGGAGCATAGATCGCAAAAAACTTCGAAGGCCACAGTCTGTTTGTTGCAACCAACGAGGCATCGAATTCGCTATGGCGGAGACCCTCACGGCACTGACTGAAGATCCAGGAACTTTTGCTTGCTTCGGCAATGCAGTCTCTTCAGCTCCGCACGGCCCTGACGGGCCAGTCATGCATCCATCTGAGTCCCATCCCCAGCATTGCGCTTTGGACGGGCTTTGGCTTTCCTCTTGGGCTGAGCATCGTCTCCGCTGGCGGTGTCTTCTTTCTTGCCGCCCTTTTGGAGCTTCCTGCGCTTGTCCAGGTAGTCCTCTGTGTCCCGAAGGTGCGCCAAGGCCACCTCCGACCAGCGAGGATCGAGCAGCTTGCTGAAAGGTGGATCCCCCATTGAGACATCTGGTGGATGGTGTTGAGCCAATACTGCAAAGGGCGGAGGAGCCTCCAAACTCAAGGTGGCTGCCATCTGCCAACTGCCCCTGTCTGCTGCAGCCTGATCCATCTGCAGAAGCAGCAAGCAGCTGCGGGCTCTTGCTTCCTCCACCCGATCCATCATCAAGCAGTCCAACACACCGCTGATGCCCCAAGCCGCATGAGCCAGAGTCTTGTATGCCCCAATGAAACTGCGGTGCTCGACCCAAGCTCTCGCGGACAGGGCCGGTTCCGGCATTCCAGGAGTGCGAGTGCGGCCTGCCAGGTCCTCCATCATCAGCTTCTCGATGTTGCGGGAGATCTCGTGAGGACTGGCGGTCAGTGACTTCATAAGAGCCCGGCGAGCTATCGCCGAGCGCTTGCCCGCACCCGACCCGACGGACTCCGATCCACCGCCATGAACACCATCCAACGCAGCCTCCAAAGTCGACTTCTTCTTTCTCTTTTCGGCTGTAAGGACGTCCATGATGTCGGTCAACTTGCCTAGAGCTTTCATCATCGGATCTGAACTCGCAGCAGGTTCGAGGTCGCCCGATCCAGCAGCGTCTGCATCCGGCTCCTCGTCCGATTCGGACAATGGGCCTGCCTTGACCTTGGGAGGAAGTCGAGGCTCTCTGACAGTTCTGGCCTTGCCTGCCGAAGCCATCAACGCTTGCATCTCTTGGAGAGCTGAGTCTGCCACTCCCGCTTGCTGCGCCGCCCGAACAACAGCTTGATCCAACAAAGGGAATTCGGCTGTTGCCATTGCACCCTTTTGCACAGGAGAGGCCTTCACCTTTGGCTTGGAAATCTGTTCTGCCGGAGGAGCAGCCGTGAATGGAAGCTGAGGCAACTTGGCAGCCTGCGTCTTCTGCATTTGAATCAGCTCTTGAATGCCTGTCGTCACAGTAGCCATAGTCTCCTCCAATTGCAAGACTCTGGATTGCAGATCGTGAGACCCAGAAACGTCGACCTTGCCGGGCTCCGGCGCTGGGTGCTCCACTGCCGTAAAGAAAGCAAAATGCTCCTGACAGACCTCCACCAAGCCTTCCGCAAAGGGGTAGATGCCCAATGAGCCGTCTGGAGAAAAGAGGAGAGTGTCCTCGTCTAGATCTTCGCCCTCCTCTGGAAACAAAATGGTTGGAACTAGGCTCGGCTTCAAAAATCCGACCCAAACTTTCAATGAATTCTCGATTGGCGAGACAGCATGCCGGTCGTCCGGCTCTGCAACAACAACTTCGACGAGGGTGGCTTTGGTCAAGGTGTCCGGCGGGACCATCCGCTGAGCTCTCAACCGATGCCATCCTGAAAAAGGGATTGTGACCAGTGTCTTGCCTTCAAACTGAGACACCAAAATGATCTGTAGATGAACTGGCTGGCCACTTTGGCCTTGTAGCGACAAAACTCCGGTCGGGTAGTTGAAATCGACCCGGCCTTCTTGGTAAACCAGCGGAAGTGAAGTATCGGGAACTGTTTCCACCTCCGCCAGCTCTTCTCCTTCCTCGCTCATCCCTCAATCAGTCCCCCCCCACTCAAAGGCACCTGCAGTGATAGCCTGCTGGATGTCCTGAATGGCTGGGAGGCCAACGAAGATCGAATCACCGAGCTCTGAACCACGCTTCACTAGATCACGAGCCAATGCCCACTTGCGAACCACTCGAACGGGAGAAAACACCTGGTCGTCAAACGACCGCACCACGATCCAGTACTTCGAGGCAAGGCCAATGCGGTCCCGCCCCGATGCACCACGAGGTTCCCCACGAAGTGCCCTCCTCAGAAAACAACCGACAGCACGAGCCGCTGCCTCACGCTCGGAATCCAGATGGGGAGCCTCAGGCGTGGAGGATGTTCCTGGAGCGGGGGCTGTGTGAGCCAAGGCACGATCGTAGGCTGCTTTGTCAGCGGCCTCTGAGTCCCGAATCTCAGAAATCAAAGTGAAGGGGCCCGAAGAGCTCAAATCAATGCCACGTTCCTGCAGATCAATGACCTGGAGTTTCAAATCCCTCACCTCACCACGAAGAGCGGTGAGCACCGATCGAAGGCTTGCAACCTCCCCCCTAACCGTGTCCAACTGAGTTTGGATGATCTCGAAATCCTCGGGGGAAGATGAACCGGGCATACACTCAAACCAATCGGTAGTGAGGCCGGGACCCTGCAGCCTGTCCGTGCAGCCGACTCAGAGCCAAGTATCGAAGGGCCTGTACCACCTCAACCACAGGTAAAAGAACCAGTCCAACAGCCAACCCAGCAAGGAACGACAGGGGGTCAAGTGACCAGGTTCGACCAACGCAGTAAGGTGAATGCGCAGGGAGTTCGAATGGCTCCAAGACGCTCGCAAGCGCGCCCAGGGTTCGAGCCACTTCCATGCTTGGCCGGCGAGTCAGGAAAACATGTGGAGCATTTATTTGTTTTTTTCTGCATTGAATGCACCAGCTCTGAACCCACCAGCCATCCATTCACCACCAGCCAGCTGCCACAACTCCGCAACTCCCGGCCTACGTCAGGGACCAAATGCACAAGCCCACCCGAGAAGGTGTCCTCCAAGGGCTTTTGTGCTATACCACGCAAGGTGTCGAAGTGGCGAAGCCTACAGGTGCGCAGCATGGCGGTTAACGCATGAACCATATATGAACCGGGCATTTCCCTCCCGGTGTGTACTTACTTCGTACAGGCCGAAACGGGCCGAAACATACACATAGTCCATTGATAGCCTCAAGAACGTGGCACAAGCACTCACAGGAGCCAACAAGCCAAAGGAGATTTAAAACATATCATACATGTTACATAAATTAATATCAAAAACATAAATTAAAGACGACGACAACATGGTTAACACGAAAATGTAGAATATTGAATATTGGTTGTGTTTGTGCATTGCGTTTCCAATAGGCTGCCAGAATGATGGGCCTCGCAGCTTCACACGCTGGCAGGTTCAATGTCTTAACCCACTCAGCGTCCACGCGTGCCAAGGCTTTCCTTGGGTCGCCCGGTTCAAGAACGTCGTGCTGCATGATGCAGGCTGCGCATGGCTGCGCTGCACTCCCCGTTCAAGAACGTCGTAGCTATAGTATAGCGGGCCGGAAATCTCCTTTATTGGTTCCTATTTTTGAGATACTTCACTATGTTCCGACCTTCAAACAACCTATGTCGAGATCTAATGTCAAACTTAAATGCAAATCGAGCACAACCAATTCGAGTCCAGTCCAGCCCTCTATTTTCCCTAGGTTGTATTTTCTTTGTTCTTGCTTCAAAGGCAACCCTGAAACACAAACACACACCAGAGACAAGAGATGAAAAGAGCACACAAAAGAGAAGAAACACATGTCGTACATTGTCCTACTATGTGGTTCAACTACCTTCCATCCGCCTTCCAGCCGCCTCCACCTTCCCCTGTCGCCGCGCATCAAGGCTTTCTGCCGGATCGTCGCCGGCCTCGGGTCCAACGTCGTGAAGCTGACGCTGAGCTCCTCGGTCGCGGCGTGAAAAAGGTTCGGTGGATTTCATGCGTGGAACCAACGACGCTGACAGTGACACTGGTCAACGCCAACCAAAAAGACGGGAAAAACACGGATGAGAAAAGGACACGTTCGGAACAGTGGTATCGGAACGGCAGAACAAGTGCCCGCACTTCAATCGAGCACCCCCAAAAGTCACTGTTAAGATATGTTAAGATCTGTTATATAAGCCATGCTCCACCGTTGTTTTGCCAAGAGCACCACTCGGCGCTGATGAACCTTGGACCCAATCACTCGTTGCTGTGGTGCTTGCACGAAAGGCTCGCTCGCGCATGTATGAAAGGCTCGCTCGCTCGCCGTGCCGGGCGTCGACGGAGTCGGGGATCTCGCACAAACCTTGCAGCTGTTGGGCGGCAAAGCGCTGCAGGAGGAGTTGCACTGCCTTCGGGGCGAAGACTTTGACCTGGTCCCATTCGGAGCGAGTCTGGCCTTTCGAGTCCGGCCACGGTTTGGGTATGCATGGGTTCAATCCTCGAAGGGTGGAACCCCAAGAACGGGGGTATGATGGGGGTCCCTGGGCAACGAACACGGGCGATCAAAGGCCTTTGATCTGGGAGATCCGGGGAAAAGGGAAATTCGACAGATCTAGAAGCTTTGCTCAGGGAGATGCATTGGGTGCACCATGTTTCGCTTACTCTACTTGGCCCTGCCTCCAAAAAAAAACACCACCCCCCCCGTCCAATTACACTCCAACACCTACCAACTCTACTCTTTCCGCCGCCCGCCCGTGCTGCTCGTGCAGCACGCACGCGCGCCCCGTTTCTCACGCCTCGGTGAGCTTTCGGTGGAGCCGATAGACCCTCTGCAGCTGCAGCAGGCGCTGATTCTCTTCGAGGATCGGAGCACTCAAGCGCTCAGGCACCGGCACCTCCTGAGCGATTTCAGCTGGATGCGGGCCAAAAAGCAAACTTGTCATACATAAAACATCATAAAACAAATAGAACACCATTCGTCCATATCCATCCACTGTATTTCTATAGCCGGAAGCAAATTCCTAGTTTGCTGTTCCGCACGTCCACTGTTTGATGTGCCCCATCTCGTTTTGTACATCTCACCAAGCTCCTGAGCGCTCCAATCGGCATTCATCCCACACTTTCGGTACCTTGGATACACTCCGCGGACCAAAATCACATGGAAGTGAGAAACCCACTGCTTTTTTCCACTTCCATAGTCAAAGGCAGAGTGCATGCTGTCGAGAGGCATGGGTTGACTTCAGCACGGCTATCATATGTTGCATGTTCTTTTTGCTGTGTATACGGAACGAATCCATATCGAAGTGGATGACTGCGTCTTTGGGTGCATGGTAGCCAAAAGCAGGTTAGCATAAGTTAGCCATCTACCAAGCCAAGCTGACTGATGTAATGTTTTCATATGTGAGTTGCATCCAGCTTTCTCTGCCAAGGTGCAGTAAGAAATACGCATCCGAGGAGTGCAACACCGACCGGCCATCATCAGACTTGGGGAACAGTGTTTCACATTGTCGCGCCCCCAGGATCTGCACACGTTGGTCGTTGGCATCCTTCCAAACACCTCCGTCGATGGCCAAACTCTGTAGGACAAACTTAATCATTTTGGAATTGTCTGCCTAAAAACCTCTTGAATTTGGTGCAAACATGTGCAAACAGTGCAGGGCTGAGCTCGACCATGACGGTCTGTCAAGTGTAACCATATAAACACACTAGAAACCATCTAGTGGGACCGGGCATCCGTTGGCCTATGCAATTGAATATGCGATGTTTGCAACACACTCCCAACAAAAGAAGTTCAAGGACAGGTTTCAAAGCGTTTCAACTTAGGAGCTTTGGCATCTTGAGGTGAAGTGACACCAGACGGTACAACCGGTACAAATAAAGAAAGCCCTCGTGTGATGTGTCATGTCAGTCTTACCCATTCATTCGCTTGCCGAGCCCCGCCGGAGCTGTGGCCTTCGGGGTCTCGCAGGAAGGCGTGGTAGTGACCCCCATGGGCAGTGCCACTGTGCAAGCACACGGCCGACAACTCGTAGGTGCCGCCGCCCCAGAAGCTCAAATCCAGCCTGGTCTACAGAATGCTTGGGGGGCAAGGAGGGGTTTGGGGGGGCTGTCACCCAGCCAATGTATGGATGAATGTTCTGCGGGTGGTTCGTAAGGGTGGAGTGTGGAAGTCGTCTCATCTGTTGTGATTTATATATGGTTTATTGAGCCGTGAACCCAAGAAGCAAGCGATCCCCGGCAAAACGGACCTGATGTAGCGCATTAAATCTTTGGTGATGACAGTGACCCCAGCACGCGGCTCTTGCTCAGCGACTGAATGATCCTTCCTCTTGCACTCAGGTTGGCCTTCCCCTGGAAACCCAGGAACACCAAGTTTGAGCAAAGCAGCAAACAGTTTGAACCATCAGTTCATCTCTCCTGCAGGAGCCTTTACATTGACCCCAGATTCGGCCATATCAGTTTACACATGTTTAGTCTATGGCACTCCAATCACGTAGATTTGCTTAATTAAAGGAACTGGAAAGAACATGCATATTCAATAATACTATGCCCTCGAATCGAAAAGAAAATCACCCATAGAGAAAATAACCATCACCCAAGAAGTCACCCAGGGCCCGAAAAAGTCACCACTTTCAAACTTTGCACCTCACGAAACCGCGACGTCTAAACTTAACGTCTCTTCACGAACCAAGTGACTCCAGGGGAATGGCCAGTAGATCTGAGAGCTTCTTCCGACGCATCGTTTGCAAATCAAAAACAAAACCTGGAGCATCCAGGAACAAAGGGCATCGCTTCTAGGAGCAAGGACGCTACTAGTAGCTCCTGGCATCGCTACTAAGAGCAAGAAGCTACTAGGAACAAGGGGATCGCTACTAGCAACAAGGATGGAAAACAACACACAAGGTTGATCTGAGAAACAACCCATCCTCTTTTTATCCACACCGCTGATGATTCCTGCACTTTCATTGATTGAAACTCAAACTTGAACATTATTATTGTTGTTATATCGGTTCTTAATGTAGACTCTTGATTAATACACCCCCACGATCCCCCACGGTGAATTGAACATCCTCTTCAAAGGGGGGGTATTAATCAAGAGTTTACATTATAGATTTATATATAGCTATACAGTAATAATAAGGGTAATCCAAGAGCCACCCCTTGAAAACCAGAATGAGTCATGCCAGTCATGCCGGTTCTCGACGGAAACCGAAAGAAGAATGGTCTCCTGTCCCGTTCTGTGGCTTCCGCGGCAAGAAGTAGTCCGCTTCGGGTTCTGATGCACACTGATTGAACGAATGGGGAGCAACACAACAGAACTCCGTTGGACATGCATGGATCCTGGCAACCAATGAATGGTGCATGATGTCTTGATCATGCAATATAAGGCCTCTATTCAGTAGCCTGGTTCGAATCTCTGGCCTCTAGCTGATTATCATACAGCCTGACAACAGCCGTCATCAGGCAGCACAGTTCAACGAAGCTTCGACTCCTGGATTCAGCCAACCCGACATGCAAGCGAGCAACGCAAGAGTTGCAAACAAAGGATCTTGGGCACCGTGTCAATGCTGGTGCCTCGGCCATGTTTCACTATGAACCCAGCGAATCCCAACTACCACAAAACCATCGGAACAGTCCTTCAGAATAAAAGGCAGCCTGTCAAACATCGATGAAGGCACAGGTCTCTGGGACGAGTTCCGAACGCGCAAAGCAACATAAGCAACGATAAGCAACATATAATTAGTCATCTGAAATCATCTGAACATACACAATTGATCACTTAAATAATTGTAGAGACGATTGCTAAGAGAATCTTGAGGTATTTTTTCCCAAATCGGGCCTCATCAGGGTGCGAACAGGTCCATCACGCCTACATGAGTTGGCATGCAGCCAAGGTGCCACTCAAGGCATCAACCTTCTCCCCCAACTCTTCCTCAATCGCAAAATGCAGGAGACACAAAAAGCAAACGGAATCAGGCACATGCGCAAATTCTAGCAACATCGGCGTATATTTGATACAACTGTTCAGGTGAACAACAAGACACGACACGGTTGAGCATTAAAGGACACATAATCAAGCCACGTGCTTTCGCTACCCGATGTTTCTTCAATGTTTATCCGCTATTTTGTCTCTGGCTTCCTACCCCTTGATATGTCAATTAAGAATTGCCGAGTCTTCATTGGTCGAATCGTTCACATCTTCGTGTTTCTGAGTGATGACCGGTCTAAACGGGACTTGATGCTCAACAGGACATTGGCTATCACAGCCGTTGGCCGTTGTTGGCCAACGGCTCAATTCCACACCTCATCCACAAGCGAAACATTTGACTTCTCTGGCTCCATCACCCGACCCCCACGCTCCAGTTCCATCGTCCGAGCATCACACAGCCACTGGTTGTCTCCTGAGAGAAGCGTAGGCTCCGTGAAGTTCCTCAAAGCTTCCTCCAAGGTCTTGCAGTCCTCAAAGCTTCAGCCACGTTCAGACCACCGGAGTGAGGTCCAGCCTGCAGGACCTGGTATATGAACGCATGCCAAATTCCATATTGGATGACGGATAGCATGGACTGAGTAAGTTTTGCGGGGTGATGAAGAGTGGGAACTGGGGCAACTTGAACATAAGTTCTCATGGAGTTGCGTAATAAATATAACATAAAAAACATATATATTGTATATGTTCAGTAATAACAATACAATCATAAAGTATGTCATAGTACGTCCAATTTTCTAACAGTGTATGGCGGGGGCTGTCCTTGAAATTTCTTCAGGCTGGAAGGCTCCCAAATAATATCGCTCGGGAAAGCCACCCCGCCGTTCATCTTTGGAAGATTTCAAGCCATCTCCAAGCTACAAGTTAAACACTTGAATCACCTTTTAACAGTAAGTGATTCTGGGCCAAGTCCTGCACTATCAAGGGGCAAACTAAGCTCAGTTCAGTCCCAACATGTTCGTGACCAAAAGCATCGTCAGTCAGATCTAGTATGAGGACAATCGCGGCCACGTACAGATGAAACGACCCTCCGTGATAAAGCATGCCAATTTCATGTATGGGAACAAGGGGATTCAAAAAACAAACAATACATATTTTAACCAGCCTGATATGCGCCCACGAGCACCCCCCCGACCCCCGAAACCGCCCTTGCCAAATGAGGCTCTTGAATAGGCACCTGCAAATCCATATAGCTGGCTGGCCGTCTGCCTGCAACAGTTGGGCAGCTGTCACCACAAAAACAAAAAGCAGGAATATTCGGAATAGATAGCTTGGCAGCAGTAGAATACCAGTCATACGAGCAGCATAGAAACAACAAACGCAATTATTCTGAAGGAACATCAGTCAAAATAGTAAACCAATAAACCAGCGAGTTCGGATACCAAAGCCACAAATTGCCCAGAATCACCACTGTTCTCAATTCTCTGAGCGACTATTCCCCCAGTCCCCAGATGCGCTGAGCAGCTTTCGTAGACTTTGTCCCTGTCCTGACAAAGCTGGTGTCCGGTTCTTCAGTCCAGGATCCAATCGGTTGGATCCATCGAAACGCAAAATTCTGCTAACCGCCCAACGGGTCAGGCATCCATTTGGAGGCCGCAAACCCATCCGGCTTCCCTTCGCGAAGCAAAAACCTGGTGCAAACAACCACCGTCCACTTGTCTACGGAAGCTGTATGTTTTCGATCGATCGAGCTACATTATGGCATGGGTGTGGCTTTCTGCAGCTGTGTATGTGTGCTATCGCAAGGAAGGGTACGGATTGGTGTATGGCAGGCGTTTACAATGCCATCCCGGCTGAAGCACTCCGAAGCATTCAAATCTCCATCACAGGGGCAAAATTGTAAAATCGATGCGAGCTGTCGACGCGAAGATCGATCGAGATCGTCAAGCATGTCCTCCTTGCACCTGGTATAGTTGGTCATTTGGCCGCTGTACCTGGGCGCCGAAGAATCACGGCGTGCGTCATGGGTCATGCGACACGCGCGGGAAAACACGAGGCGGCATGAGAAGGAGTTGCGGACGAGTCGGCAAAGAAAACTTGGGCTGTTGAGAAGCACCCCTTTTCATGGACTCTATCCTGTGAGCTCTAACATGTGCCTGTTTCAAGCGTCGACAGGCCGGGATGAATGACTCAAGCTTGTTGCATCCTTTCAGGTTGAAGCCGACTTACAGTATATACATTAAAAACAAGGCTGAAAATATAAGGCTGGCTGGAATCAACGTCCAACATCCATCCACGGACTCCATGGACAACTCAGAAGTGTGACGAATAGGAAACACTGTAACTAGGAATGAAAAAAAAACGTACCGGGTTTGCGCCTTCTTAGGTAAAGAAAACAAATACCAAACCTTCTTGGAGTCCTGTCGGATGGCATGGCGAAACGAAGAATTCACTGTCAAGTCTCGTCTCCGCACTCACTAGTTGAAGACTGCCCATTTCCCGCCCCAGTGCAAGACTTGATTGAAGACTTGATTTGATTTGATAGATAGCAAAAGAGAGGAAGAACAAGGAAACCCGGTTCAATTGTTTGGTATATATATTGTTTGGTTTAGTCTCTTTTTCGCCTGTTCAATCCGATGATTTCTCGCCCAAGTTTCAAGTCTCGGATCACCTCCGACAGCAAGGAGGACGACCTGTGTCGACAGGGGACGGCATATCGTGTGGGAAGTGGATGGAGACTGGGCCGAAATCACATGAGCAATGTGGCACAAAGATTGCGAAACCGGCGAAACCGTGTCATGGTGGGAAAATGGGCCAAGGACATCCTACCACTGCACTTGTTTCTCTCTTTTTCTTTGCTCAACAGTGGTCTTCAGTGCGGACGGTCACACCTCTCCAGCGCGTCAAAGAGAACTCGGCCTCGGTGCCGAGAGACGACCGTCGACTTGGACGATGGCCATCCATTTGATAGAGATTCATGATTAAATGACAAGAGAAAAGATCAGCATAGATTAGCTGTCTGTTAATGATTAGCTGATGAATTGACTTGCTGTCTGTTTTTGGTTCATCAGCTTGTCACATGGCTAAGCCAAACAATGAAAAGAGATACTCTTGCAGAGCGAGAGCCTCAACTCTCTGGACTTCCAAAGCATGAGGTTGCAAATTCCAAAATTAGAAAAAAACACTCAAACCACTGGTCGAGGTGGGAAAGAACGTAACATGGAATGAGCTTCGGCCAGCTCGAGATATGCTAGAAAATAGCAAAAATTGCTATGTAGACATGCTGTATACATCTGCGTACAAGTATTCTATAAACTCAATCGAGCAACCAATTGAAACAAGTAGCTTTCCCACGGGACCCTAGAGTCTACATGAATGATCATGCTAAATGCTCATGTCATTGCTAACCTGCTAACCTCAAGAACAACAACACATACAGAATCATGGCATGATTGGCCGAAATGTTTCTCCACTTGCCACGACTCAGAAATGTAAGCAAAAAGTAAAAGGGTAAAGACCAAAGGACCCCATGCCCGGAACCAGCTGGAAGTGGATACGTTATGAAGCAGCCAAGAGCACCGGTACAGTCATGGGTGTGCCGCACGGTGAGGGATGGATGCTGGGAACGAAGAAAACCACCCAGGTCAATGGACATCCCGTACAATTCACTCAAAGGGATTCTCCATGTCACCTGGCCTTCCGGGAAAAAATCACTCACTCGATCTGAATTGCCCTTATCCAGTCAAGAAACACAACCAACTCAGGTCACCTATCAATCTCCCACCCTTCTCGACCTCTTCCACTCGGTGCGCCGTGTGACATAACTCCTGCACGTCATGTTGCTCCATGGCATCTCGGCCACTGAAGCCGCAGGCAGCGGTGAGCTCCTGCAGCTGTGAGCCATAGGCAGGCTAATAAACACCCAAGCTAATTGTGAAAAAAATATACCAGCATAGACCCCAAACAGCTTCAAAACCAGTCATTTAGACCAATATATCTAAAAACGATTTCTTGGTACCCTACCTTCACCCCAAGAGCAAACTGTTTCATCAATTTTTGTCGGCATTGACATCGCTATTTGTTCGGCCACACTCCTCTCCAGTAAACCGGGCCACAGAGACGAGCCACAGAGTTCAGGGGCGCGGCCAAGACAAGGACAAGAGGAGGACAAGACCCGGACACAGAGGCCAGCCACAGAGGAGGAGGACAAGAAGAGGACAAGGCCTGGACACAGAGCCCAGCCACACAGCCCAGCCACAGAGGACAAAGGAGGACCAAGCCCTGGACACAAAGCCCGGCCACAGAGGACACAGAACAGAGCCCAGGCAGAGAGGACAAGAGGAGGACAAGGCCTGGACACAGAGCCCAGCCACAGAGTTCAGGGGCGCGGCCAGTGAGTGTGGCCAGCTCTTTTTTTCTAAGATAGAACCCCAACAGTAAACTGTTTGGGGAAAAAACACATACTGATTTTCCTAAGGCCCATCGAACTAGGGTGTTAAGAAATACCCTTGAGATCCTTTGTTTCTCGCTGATCCAAGCACACCACCAATCCACGGAGCCCAAACCAGTCCGCTGGCTGCGCGGAATCCGACCCCACAAAATTCCACGCATCCCTTATCTACAAACCTCCAGTAGCCCCAAATGAGCAAAAATATCATCATCCCCACAGAAACACACATCAGCAACATAAGCTGGGGATTCTGCGCACCACAGAATAGCCCCTGGATGATCATTCTGCGCAGAATGTTGCTTTCTTCTCCCACCATCTCTGTGAAGGTCTGACAGTGCTGCAATCACAATCACGCAAAGGATGTTCTCTCAAACGAGCGTAGCACATCTGAAGAAAGTCTGACTGTCTGATCTTTTGAGAGGTTACAGTTTCTCCTCAAACAGTGCCGGCGCACCAGCCAGCATGTGAGGCACCTGAACATCCTTCCTTGTCCACGAGGCATTGGGAGTGAATGAAACCATGAACCAAGTGTGTCTTGTCAACTTGTTCCCTAGATAGCCTGCAAAGGAATGCATCACATCTCAGAGTTGTCTGGATTTACCCAACTTCCACCTCTCCCCGCATGATCTTCGAAGAAAACTCTTCGACCACGAACAGCCTGCCGTGAACCCACATCTTCCCCGCATCCCTCCTGTCCCTCGGAACCGCTCCTTGGTGGAACAGGCTGAGGCCTGTGAAAGTTGCAGCTCGGCAAACAGCCGTTGTAACTGCAAGGGAATGCCTCAGTCCATGAGCGGTCCAATCAGACCAACCTTTGACCGAATCAACTGGCCCATGAGGAGGGCCACAAGTTGAGAACATGTTCTATAGTGGTCCCCACATAGATAGAACAGTAGACTAGATCCCCACTAAGAATGTATCGGAACGCATTTCTATCTATTTGGGGGCCACTATAGTTGAGAAAAGGACCCGCTCAGTAAGAAACATGCCCGGTGGTAAAGAAAGAAAGTCGTGAGTGAAGTCACTGGTGCTGCCGAGGGGACAGCGACTTGGCTCTCCATGAAGCTCGGCGTCGTGCTCCTTGAAGTTGGGGCACCACCCGGGAGGACACACCAAGGCAAAGGACATCAAAGGACAAAGAAAGTTGGATGTGAACTTCTTTTGTCACAGTCGTGTAACGACAAACAACACCGAACCGCGACGTGAAGAAATAAAACTGTGAAGTTGGTAGCCTCTGGGTGCGTTGACTTGCTCCCAGTTGCCCAAGCACCGCGCCCGACGTAGGTCCGGTCCGCCTGCACCTGCCCCAACGGCGGCCCAGGCTCGAATTGATACACCGCCACGCGGAACTCCGGGATGTTGAACAAGGACTGCAGCAAGGAGTTCATGTAGCACGTGGCCTTGGGGTCGATGTCTCGCTTCGTTTTTTGCGGAAGTGGCAAGGTGGGACCATGGCAATGAGCTGGATCAAAACATGCCTATATAGCCTATAGATGCTGTTTGGAACTGGAGAACCTCTTAAAAATAGGTTGGGAACCTAGATAGGAGCTTTATTGAAAATCAATTTGCTGTATTGAAGTGATTAGGCTCGGTGCACTAGGTACTTTATCAAAACAGGGACAGCAATGTCTCCTATGGTCTCCCCACCTCTGTCTCTCAAGCGGCCTCTTTGCATCTTCCCCCTTGGGCTCCCCACTCCTTGATTTAGGAGCCCTACACCACCTGGACATGGTCAGCCCACATGGTCAGCCCACATGTGTCACTCTGCCTCTGGCGAAGTGGTCACTGTGCGGCACAAGCGTTGAGGATGAGTATCCCTACAACTCAGTGACCCTAACACTGATTAATTACCCAACTCAGTGTTGCGTATCCCTAACACTGGAACATGTTGCTACCGCAAACCAGCTCTCTCACCCATTCCGTTACGGTGCCATTCCGTCCGCCCGGCCAGCAACATGCGAGACAAACCGCATGTTTGTTGCTTTTGAACAACTCGCAGAAATATCACCCCCCCCAACCAAAAAGAGAATTTAAAAAGAAAAACACGTGGGGCCACGTGGGGGCGCCATGTTCCGGGGGAACTTCCGAGAGATCTGGTCCGGACCTTCACTCCTGGGCTGCAGTTTGGCCTGGGCAGGACGGATATGGACGGCCGAAGCGGTTCTCGGCCGAAACCGGTTCACGGGTGTTGATGCGCCCTGCCAAGCAACAGCAAACACTGTTTAGGTGCAAATGCTTTCCCCTTTTCCCATTCATGATAGAGAGTGGTAGCTTAGGTTCTGTAGGTACACTGTAGGCCTTCTGCTTCTCCCCTGTCCAAGCTCGGCACTACGACGCGTCGGACGCGCACCGAACCTGCCCACCCTTCAACATCTCCAGCAGCTCCTCCCGATGTGCCTGACATGAGTGAGATCTGGTCCCGTTGTAACTCACAAGCAAGTGACTGTCCCCTCATGTCCCCTCCGATTTTTTGGGAATCGTGCGGCACGTTCTACCTGCGAAAAACGAAACGAACAAACGATCTGTGTTCAGCAGTCTTTGAACTGGATACAGTATCTTTCATTCTTCATCCCCCTTTGCAAATGTTTGGCGCCTGGTAGAGGGCATCCTCTTCAGCCATCGGATCGCCAAGGTCCTGCACCAAGCTACAAGCCTTTTGCGTACACCCTCCACATGTGAGCGACTCAACATGAACTGAAGAACGTTCCTCTAGTTTGCTACTGAGCGTGGGAGAGGTCCGTGGCTTCTGTGTGGTACACGCATGTTACACGCACTATGAAAAAATATCAAGCCAGCTGAGGCTTGACTGTTGTCGTCTGCCCCGAAGGCCCAAATATCCAACTGTTCCACACCACAGTCCAAAAGTTCAAAAACCAAAGCCGCTGGGCGCCACTTGTGCCTGTCCTGCGAAGTGCCTGACCTGGTGCCTGACAGGTCGAGAGATGGCATGTAGGCTGACAGGTCGAAAAGGCACCTTAGCATGTAAAAAAATGGCACTGTAGCATATTCACACGGTTTTTCAGGTTGAGAACCCTTGACCTACGGTCTTGACCGTAGCAATCATTGAAATGACTTGCCACAACTCCGGACGTCTGCTCCCCATGCACCACCAACAGTGGTGGTTTTGACCATGTTTCGGGAACAAGGGGTTCGAAGGACCAGCAATGGCTGTCACTACTTGGCTAACTATCTAAGTGTGTGCGTGTATTATAAACATATACTGTATATAGCGTGTGTAGCAGACCACTGTCTGCCAAAGCATGTGTTGCCGTTCGTCATTTCAAGAATCAACACTGAAGTCACTGAAGAACATCGTTTGCGGCTGTGCATCCTTTGACACTCGCACAGCGGGATGAAGTTCATTGGCTCCGGAACCGCGCCCTAACTGTGGGCGGTCTTGCTTTCTCAAAGCTCGTGTCTAGGCAAGAACTGGAGCACGTTTTCACCAACAATTGGGTGCGATTCCTGATCATTAGACGCAAGGTATCGCAAGGTCCTCCGCTTCTCAAGACCAGGTTGATCCAAGTTACTATATCACAAGGGCCTCATGACGAATCACTGGTGTTGATGTTTTGCCTAACTTCTTCACGCATCCTATGTGTGTCAGTGCGAAACACATCCATGCCGTTCATACACGTCACCGTCGGGCTCCAGGCTGCTCGTTGTTCAAGCGAGTCTGGTCGCCCCACTCGGAATCTCACAAGTGCTGGTCTTGGAGGGGGGCTTGACACCGTGCTGTTGAGCTGTTGGTGGTTGAGTTGCTGATTTATTATTGGTTGGTTGATAGGTTGATTGGTTGGTTGATTGATAAGCTCGCAATGCTTGGTTGATTGATTGAATGCTTGGTTGATTGGTTGCTTGGATTGGTTGCTTGGTTGGTTGCTTGGATGGTTGGTTGCTTGGTTCGGTGGGTGAAGCCCTTGGCCTCAGCAAGGTGAAGGCCTTGGTCCGTGGCCGTGTGTTTGCACAGCTTACTCTAGAAACCACATCTCACCGTCACTCCATTGTATCCTCGTCGGGTCGTAGTGAACCTCTCCCTCGTGGATCTGTCCTGAAGGCGACAGGCGACATTGGGCGACATTGGGCGACATGAGGATCATGAGGTTCCTGGTTCCAGGCGGAGTCATAGGTTCCTATCCGGCGATCAGTAGCTTAGGAGAAGGATCCACTGTCGAGAATCGAACCCGTCCCGCAAAAAAGAATAGCTGAACGAGCTTCACCTGTTCTGTCTGTCAAGTGGGAAAAACCAATCCCACAAAAATGAGTTTTAAGGTTACAGTAGGATGCATGACAGGTGATTGGACAGCTTCAAGCTTTAAGCATCTTTAAGTTATTTTCTAAACGGGCTAGCACGACCACCAAGCAACATGCCAAACATCTGCATAACATAATGTGACATAAACCAACGTTGAGGCGACACAGGAATTGGAACAAAGCATACGATAAAAGCAACAACAACAATAACATGGTACCACTCAGAGATTTTCTTAAGGCTATATATATATATACACTTACCTAGTACCTTTGCAGCTGACAGCGACGGCTATTTCACGGGCAAACATCAGTCCAATCAACCACGCCAAGCACAATTCGTAAATAACACGTTTCTGATGTTCAACACCTGCAAGATTGCAAGGAACGAGATCAAACACGAATAATGTAGATTATTGATTAATAAACTACCCCTTTGAAGAGGATATTCCACTTCAAATGGGGGGTTTATTAATCAAGAGTCTACATTAGGTATTCCAGAATGGATCTCACCCTGGCTGGCTGGAAGTCAAGGCCACAAACTCCCAGCGCTGGTAGCCCCAGCCGAATCTGTCCTGTGCGCTTCATTTTGAGACGCACTTTGGAGAGGCCCGCTTCTTCAAGGCAGCTTTCCCAATCTTGAAACGCCTCAGGTCTTTGAGGACGGTATCTGGGTATCTGGGTTGAAGAGGCTGCAAGCTGACGGCCTTTTGTTGCTAAAATGTTTGGTACCTTCCAAAGGGTCCAATGGTCACCCACTGCGAAGGTGAGGAGCATGGTGAAACCCGGAGGGGCACTCCCTTCTTCTCAGGGTCATGGACATGATGACCCTCATGGAGAGGGAAAAGCGAAGCACTTTTCAATCTTTCCAATATTAACTGGAAATCGGAAATCGTCTGGCCCGATCTTCAAATTAAACCTGTTACCAATAACATTCCAAAACGCACAAAACCAATGAGACTCCCCCCCAGGAAATACAGCGCGCTACAGTCTTGGGCTCGTGAATGCACATTTCAAGCTCTTGGGCACCAAGGGTCACAAGCGAAACCATGTGTACATACATACATACATACATACATTACATTACATTACATTACATTACATTACATTACATTACATTACATTACATACATACACAAATACACAAATACATACATACATACATACAGACATACATACATGCATACATGCATACATACATACACATACATACATACATACATACATAGCATACATACATAGCATACATACATACATACATACATAACATAACATAACATAACATAACATAACATAACATAACATAACATACATAACATACATAACATACATACATACATACATACATACATGGCTCAAGCCATTTGAGGTCTCAACCTGGTCCCATACAAAGTCCAGGCACAGGACACAAGCCATTGGAGCCAAGCCCCGTCTTCCAAGAGGGCACTGGACTCCTTTGCCCGTGATCCTCGACTCCCACATCGACATTTCTGTTGAGACCTTTGGCACCTGGCAAGTTCTGGCCCTGCAAAAGGCCTTCGACACCTTGAGGTACGAGCACAGCCTTAGGGACATTGTGCACTACCACTTTGCCCGTGATCCCTACATCCCTGAAGACGCCTTTGGCCAGAACGAGATCGGGGCAGTGATCATGGACTGGTGCAGGGCCTACAACCCTTGCAGCAAAGCCACATGCAATAACTGGATTTGGCAGGACAAGATGTACCCTGGCACCAGGTGTCGCCGCTGTGGCACTATGTGGACGACAGCAAGCACTACCACCGGAAAGGGCAAGGGCTATGGCAAGCCTGCTGGCAAGCTCACTAAAGCACCAAGATCCTGGCCAGAAGCTCCTCCAGGTTTGCCAAAGGTCAAGCCACTCAAGAAATCTAAGGTTCAACAGGAGGCCACCGACCTTTTGGCATCAACTTGGACCACTTTGACTGAGGACACTCAGCACCGCTTGCAGGCCATCGGCATCAGAGCTCAAAGACGTACTCAAGTCACACATGGAGGCCCTTCCTCAACAAGTTCAAGACCTGGTCAATAAATTGACCACCCCTGAGCCCTGCACTGAACGTGAGATTGCAGCCAAACTCAAGGGTCGTGTGACGGAGCTCAAGAATCTCTCCATGAGAAAGACTCAACTCCAGGCCAAGATCGACAATGTCAAAGCTCAATATGCAGCTCTGTTGACTGACATGCAGGAGCTACAGGGCAAGCTCACCGAGGGACAGCAGTCGCTCAAGACACTTTCGGATGACTACATGAAGGCGGTCAATCAGACCCCAACTCCTTCTGAATTGCCGACGGCCCATGGAGAAGCTGAACAGATTCCCATGGCGGTTGAATCCTTTGTCCATAGCTTGGGCATTTCTTTGACTGACGAGCAGAAAACTCAGCTGCATGGTCTCCTCAAGCGACCCAGCAATGAGCAGGAGGACCCCACCAAGCGGCGAAAAACCGACACGCCAACTCTTGGGAAATCTGGACAGTGTGGGTAACATGAGCTCACTCATGTTTCAGGGGTGGACTTTCCCGGTTCCGGAAGATGACCTCATGTCATGTGAAGGCCACGAAAGTCCGAGTTTGACACCATCAAGTGATGCATTAAATTTTGTTGCGGATCGGCCATTGACAGTGCAATCACCAACAACACCGGTTTGCCGTGCTGTCACAGGCTCAGAGACGCTTATGGGATTTTCAGCTTTGGGTGCAGGGGCAAATGCACTACCACAAGCTGATCAATACAAAGGGCAGAGCTTTTCTACCTTGAGCAATGAAGATTCCACTCTTGGTAGACCAGAGCAACAAACCAGTTTTGAGCAACACCGACAGACAAACATTTCTCAGAGCACTCTCACTCCTCGGGCGCCTGATGGATTGACTTATCTCTCCATTTTGGGAGGAGCACCTACTGGCACCTGGACAACACAGAGTCAGACTACGGCGGCATCTAGCATGCAGAACTATGCCACATCCACCGATTGCATCCTCCAGAACCTCACCATGGTGGTTGGCAATCCAAGCCTCAGGTGTTTTGCGAATGCACCTTGGCGAGCTTTCACTTGGGTGTGCGCCCTGCTCCAAGAAACTAGCACCCAGCCATGGGGCACCATCCAGGAGGCCGTCCAAGAGTCCCTCGACACAGCGGAGCCAGTGGATCTGCAGGCCTTGCCAGGCTTGAGAGACCTGTGGAAGCAGCATGATCTGAACACTCAAGGAGATGCAAATCATTTTGTCAATTCTTTGTGGCTGCAGAGCATTTCACTATCGCTTTGCAGAAATCCGTGAAGGAGGATACCTCACAGATCATGTGCAGCAGCCCATCTTGGTTCCCTTTCCGGATGACTGGCCTGACAATGTCACCTTCCAACAATTGGTGAACAATTGGGCCAATCAGGGCATGGGGCCATACTTGCTGGACGACAAGAAGATCTTGGTATGCCATGTCACCAGGAATACCTGCATTGATGGTGAAATGACGAAGCATCAAAAACCCTTCAATCCATATGGCACCTTCACTGTGCCACGGTCTTTGGATGGTTTCTCACGCACATCCACAGAATTTGTCCCGGCAGTCCTGATCTGCCACAAGGGACGGACTCATCAAGAAGGCCACTACTTTGCTATCTTGATCTACCGGGACCTCATGTGGATCGCTGATGATGGCAAGGTTCCACAGCACCTGCCACACTTGACACCGGCCCTGGCCAGTCAGATCACCCAAGTCTGGGCAGTCAACATAGATTGCTTCAAGACTCCACAACAAGTCCTGCAAGGGCTCCCGCCAGCCGACGAGCCGGATTATGATCCTCCGGTGCACCCCAGTCCAGTGAAACGGGCCAGATATGCACAGGATCACAACTCCCTGTACTATGCCAATGTCACAAATCTGGGCAAACAAGTCATTGACTGGTACTGGACCCGTGACAGTGGCATCTACATCCTTGTAGAGACCCACTTGGACCCTCAAAAACATTGGGAGCTCAGCCAGTATTTCAGCATCCGTGGCCGTACAGTCTTTGGCACACCTGCTGAACCGAACCAGGAACAAACAGGCAATCATGGAGGCATCCTGGTTGTTGCTGATCCAGCCTGTGGCCTCACACAGTTCCAGTCTTACACCAACAAAGGCTGTGGCTTTCAAAGCTTTCTCTGGCAAGCCACAGAAACCACCATTTTGGTAGTTGGCCTTTACTTGCGGACCGGGGAGACCTTTCAAAGCGACATCAACTCGGACATACTGGCCCAGCTTCTGTCACTGCTGTCCCAAACAACACATCCTTATGTGCTCATTGGAGATTGGCAGAATCATCCTAGTGCCTTAGCCAGTACAGTCTTGTCCTCCAAATTTCACTTCGGCATTTTGGCACCAGATCACAGTGTACGGCAACACCATCGACTATGCGGTTCTCCACAACTCTCTGGCAGGAACCACCTCGATCCAAGCACACTGGGCAGTTCCTTGGCGACCACATGCACTGCTCCAATTGACCTTTGACATTGAAGCTGCTACCATGGAGTACCGCCAGATGCCATACTTTCCGCCCATGCCCAAGGTGCCTGACATTGATTTTCGACCGTGGACCACTTACCAATCCCAGGCCAACAGCCTTGAATTGTATGGCATTTCCTCCCAATGAAGCGGCTCAGGCATGGGCAGATTGGTTGTCCAAAACCGAGCAATACCTCCTCCAGGAGAACCCGTGGGCTGCTCAAGGCCGTGGACATCATTTGCAGGCAGTCACAAAGCCATTGATGCTGCAGCCCAAAGGGCACACCTGGCGCAAGGGCCGCCCAGCGTTTTGGGATCAGATCAAGGCTGTCTTCCACCTGGCCTTACAAATGCCCCCTGATGTTCAATCTGGCCCAATCCGGGGTTTTCATCAGCGACTGCTGCAAGTGCCACAACAATGGATTGGTGCACCTACATGGAGCCAGTTCCTGGACACTTGCCATCACTGGATCAGATTCAGAGATCCACATGCAGCCGAGTTGATCCTGCAAACCATGACACATCAACTTCAGGAAGCACAACAGCATGCACAGGAAGAAAGCACCCTGCAGTACCGCCAATGGCTGCAGGAGGGGCACCAAAAAGGCCTTAGAGGGCTCTTTCGCAGTTTGAAGAGCAGCGAATTAGCATGGGAACGGCCGTATCGCATGACACCCATGCCACAAAGAATGAACCAGAGGCTTGCTGACTGGGGTGGGCTATGGAAGATTCGTCAGGACAACGACCCAGCACCGAGACCCGACCTCAAGCTCCCGGCTCAAAGGCAAGCCCAGACACTGGAACCCATCACACCAGGCCAACTCCAAAGAGCCCTCAAGGCCATGCCAGAGCGGGCCAGTGGACCGGATGCAGTTTCCGTTCAAATGCTCAAGGCAACACCTCCACTGGCTCTGACACCCTTGCTGCAGCTGCTGCATCAGATGGAGAGGAGGGCTGAACTACCAACCCAGTTGCAAATGCATCTAGTGGTCATGCTGCCCAAGAACCAAAAGCTCGAGCGGCCTATCACTCTCACATCCACGCTGTGGCGACTGTGGTGCAGGCTCAGGAAACCACTGCTGGACCAATGGCAGAGGCTGCTACCTGAGACCATGAGTCATGACAAGGCACGACCAGGGGCCAATGTCCTCCATGTGGCATTGGCAAGACTCCTCCGACAAGAGGTCACGAAGGCCAGACAGAAGCATGGCATCACTGTCCTCATGGACATGTCCACCTTTTATGACACCATCAACCTCTGCCGCCTGCAGGAAGAGGCCGTTGGCTTGGACTATCCACCACTCATGTTGGAATTGGCCATGCAGCTTTACTGCGGACCAAAAGCCATCCTTGCTGAGCAAGAGCTGACTCCCTTTTTCCATGTGGACCATGGTGTACCAGCGGGTTGTCCTCAAGCACCACTACTGGCAAAAGCAGTGCTGGCACCAGCCCTCATCCCATGGAAAGAAAACCGTCCCACAGCACACCTGTCCTGGGTTGACGATGTCGGCTTTGATCTTGAAGCAAGCACGGCCCTCCAAGTGGCACAACAAGCTGTTGCAGCTTATCGTGACCTCCACAACAGACTCACGGCCCTTGGACTTAAGGTCAATCCCAAGAAAACGGCCTTCATTGCCACAGACCGAACAACGGAGCAAGCCCTCAAAGGACTCCTGACAGACAATGAACCACCTGTCTCCTCTGTCATGCGGGACTTGGGAATTGACCATCAAGCTGCCAGACGAAGACGCATTCCAGTCATGAGACAACGCTTCCAGAAAGCCAAGCAGAGAAGAGTCAAGTTGAGAACACTCAAGATTCCTGCCCTCAAGGTTCGCCTGCGCCTCCATAGAGGGGGCATCCAACCAGTGGCTTTGTGGGGTGTAGAATCCCAAGGCTTGGCACCCAGATACCGCATCGCCCTTCGACAAGCATTGGCCACTCATCTCGGTCATCACGCAGGAGGTTTGCTCGACATCACCTATGACCTCCACAGCCGCAGATACCTTGATCCGGCTGATCAGGTCATCCTGCATCACATCAAGGCCATGCACACACTCTACCACACATGGCCTACGGAACAGCTACCACACCTCCAGCAAGCCTGGGCTGCTTTGCACGCACAACTCCAGGCCAAGCAGCATCCCTGGTATGTGGTCAAAGGCCCAATGGCAGCCACCCTCGCTTATCTCCTGGAATGGCAATGGCAGGCTCAAGATCTACAGAGATGGCACAGAACCGGGCATCCACTACTTTTGGATCAAGAGCTCACGCTACAAGATCCGTGGTGGAAGCTTGAAAGAGCTTTGGAGCGGGAGGCCAAAGCACAGCGCATCTCCAGACTGGCAGGTCGACCACATCATCAACATTTGGTGACAGGCCTTGATTGGCATGTCTACGGACAGGTGCTGAAAACCATCCCAGGGGAGCACAAACCACACTTGCGAACCTGGACACAAGCTGCACTTCACTACAAAGAAGGTGGCCAAGTCAAAGAGTGCCCTATTTGCAAGGTTCCAGCAACAGTGAAGCACATTTTGTGGCTATGCAAATGGCACCACACGCAAAAGCATCACCCTATGCCAGCAGAGTGGGCTGAACGCATTTTGTCGGACGATGAGACACCTTTGTGGACTGCAGGCTGGATTCCTTTAGAACCACAAGAAGCCAGAGACATGCCACAACCCTATCAGGGACATGGAGCCTGGCAAGGCCTTCCACAACTGGCTCCACAACCCCATCAAGGGTGGGCTTTTACGTTAGATGCCACACCATCCAGCTACGACCAACGTGATCAGCTTTGGATCTTTGGTCTGTGCGCACACACCATGACATTGGGGCAGCTGCAACGAATGGCGGCCATAACTGGCGCACCACCAGCCCAGGGCACTCATGGAAGGGCTTGTGGCACTGGCAAAACACACCACCACCCAGGTGCGAGTCATCGTCCAGCTCATCAGTGTGTGGGAGGCATGGACTCAAGAACGGCATCGAGGCCCCTTTCTTGACCAGCTCGAGCAACTCACTGAGCAAGATTACAACAGAGTCACTGTGCTCTATGTGCCTCGGCACACCAAATCCCCACAGGCACCTGGCAGTGAACCTCAACTCCGCAGGAGACAAAGGGATGCAGCGTTGACGGCTTGGGAAAGGGCAAAAACCTTCCAGAACAGCAGGAGCACAGACTGGCAGAAAGTCCTTGATGAGGATCACAAGCTCATCTACCAACATGCCATAAACCGCCTTGCACTGATCTACAGCGCAAAGGACCACTACATCCATCAGAAAGGCAATCGGCACCAAGCCAAGAACACCAAGCAATACAAAAAGCAGCTCATCAGCCAATGCAGGCAACCATGGCAGTCTCCGCAACACAGATGGCTCCCGCACAGGAGTGGCTATCAGTGTGCCTCCTGCGGCCTCCGAGTGCACCAGGGCCTCACGGTGCAGGTGATAGAAGAACATCTCCAAGCTGCATGCTCCCAGACCAGCCTTGAAGCCAGGTCAACAGCACCAGCCCAGGATCACCAACCAATGGCCAAAAAGCAGACCCGACAGCAAGTCATCAAGCAGATCCTGCAAAAACAGACCGAGCAGGGACCAGGCCCGCAGCAGCATCAGCTAGAAGAGACCACTGGTTACCTGCGATGCAGCAAGTGTGGAGCAAACATCCACAAAAGAAGCAATGAACAGATCTTCCAAGACTTCGTCAAGGGACAATGCCTGGACCAGCCCTATGAGGCGTCACATGAAGGACACAGCACTCATGTGCTTTGGCAAAAGGGCAACCGAGTCAATTGCACGCAGTGCGGGCTGAGTCTTCACCTTGATACTCAACAAAGGCTCATCCTCACCACGGCCTTCAAAAAGCCCTGCAAAGGGGCGGGAGCTGCTGGCTCACCACCCCTTGAAGAGTACTTCCGCAAGCAAGCCACACAGGCACCAAGCTCCAGCCCTGACACCTCAAGTGAACAGGGTACATGCAGCCAGCATCAGCCAACACCATCTGACAGGCAATATGCCACAAGACTCTCACTGCAAGACACGGCTGCAGTGACACCTCAAGATTCAAGACCAACGCCTCGCAGGCTGCATTTCACCACGCAGCTGGATCAGAGAGATCAAGGAACACTGGCAATCCAGCCAGCACCGGCCATGACACCCAGCCTACCAGTTCCTTGGCATAGCTCAACACACCAGCACATGCCCAACCAGGGCGGCAGCGGTGACGAGGACGAGGAGACCAACTCCTTCACGGTAGACTTCTTTTGAAGGGCCGCACTGAGGCACACGTCCTAGAGGACCAGCCACAAGAGCACCAGCACAACACTCTAGAAGAAAAAAACATACATACATACATACATACATACATACATACATACATACATACATACATACATACATACATACATACATACAT
>CAXAMN010003113.1:812975-854622 GCA_963970005.1 Durusdinium trenchii
CACATACATACACATACATTCACATACATACACATATATGCATACATACACATACATACAAATACATACAAATACATACACATACATACACATATACATACATATATACATATACATATATATACATCGAAAGCACCTCAAAGATGCACAAGGACAGCCCCCTTTGCCCGGCCTTACTCCAGCGTAGGGACCCATCGGGTCCCAGGCTGGCCATCTCCTGGCCATCTCGCCGGACCCAGTGGCCCTCCAAACGCTCCAGAAGGGTCTTCTCTTCCTGTTCGGGAAGGACGCCCCAACCGGTGCCCACCGGTGCCTTTCTGGGGTGGATCGACATGGGCCGACGCCGTAGTGACTATGGTGTTTTCATGAATCTGGAGGATGAGCGGTTCCTGGAATCACAACGGGAGGGGATCCTGCAAGAGAACGAAAGGGCAATAGTATGATGTATAGGCTTTGTAATTGTCTTTTCCCCTCCGTCATCTGGAAGTTGCTTCATCGACGGAATGTGCCGAAGTTCCTGATAATTCAAAACAGTCCTCCATCCTGCCAGTTGAACACACACACACACACACTCACTTTTGGAAGTGCAACCATCTGCCCCAAGCC
Organism: Durusdinium trenchii; assembly: GCA_963970005.1. Classification (NCBI taxonomy): domain Eukaryota; class Dinophyceae; order Suessiales; family Symbiodiniaceae; genus Durusdinium; species Durusdinium trenchii. Next base: position 813,582 of record CAXAMN010003113.1, read on the forward strand.
GACACCATTGGCCTCCCTTCGGATGGTGACGGAGGTGGAATCCCCAGGATCTCCACAGCCTGGGCCATTCACACAGGATTTGGCCAATCACCCAATCTAGGCCTTGTCCGACCAGGAGCACAAACGCAAGATTAACGGAGGGTATGTCAACTTGTCAACGGCTAAGATTCACGACTCAAGTGGTACCATTTTTAATGGAGTTCCAGCGGTATTCGCTGGGGTTGGCTTCGAGTGATGTCGGTTGAGCTGAATTGAATTTTTGCCTTGGTGTATGTGCATTGGATGTATACTCCGCATGCAAAACTTTCACTGTTGGCCTCTCTTGCGCAATCTATCTATCCCAGGAAAAAAGGGTTATATATGGGTTATGGATCTAGCCTTGACTTGATCAGGAAAGGGGTTAACTTGATCTAGCCGCTGATATGCCCTGATTGCATGACGCTGATGCCTTCGCTCTGATTCACAGTGACTCTGGGGCCAGAAGGCCCCAACCCGACCAACCCGAACCCGACCCCGCCCGACTGAATTCGACGGTCACACCCAGCGACCGAAGAGATCCTCTTCGTCGGAGCAGCGCTTGCAGGTCAAAGCGCCCATGGTGTGCACGGCCGGTACCGGACGAATTGGATCGATGGACGGTGTGTCTGGCTCGTGTGGACAGCACTGAAGTCAACACCGTGAACGCTAAAGTTACTCATTAAAAAGAAATAAAAAGAATCCATAAATCTACGGACATCTAAGGACTAAACGCTTCAGCTTGCAGTGGTTCTATCTGTTAAACTTGTTGAATGGAAATCTAGTTCTCCGATTCTCCAACATAATTCCTGCCCCATGTCAGCTCTATAGTACAAGCTTGTCAGTAGCTGAAAGCAGCGGAAGAATGTGAAGCATCTAAAACCTATCCACCAAAGCCACCACAACGGCCTTGCGGTGTCTGGTTCATCTAAGCGAGCGCACGCCAAAACCTATGGGCACAAAAGCGGACCTATATATATAATTATATATATATGTTGGCATCGCTTTTGGTTGTTCGCTCTGTCACTCTACATTGTTTCGGATGTCTGTGTCATTTCTGAAGGCTTTCTCTTGAAATCACAAGAAAAATGAACAATCCATGGATATGGGTATATAGAAAGGGGGACAATAGAGACACGGAGAGAGAGGGAGAGGATTGGTAAGCCGGAAAGGGTCACTGCACACGGTCGCAGCGCGAGAAGGGTGAACAAGGGGAAACTAACCTTTGTGGGGAACAACTGTTATCTACGAATCCTGTGACCCTCATGGCTCAATGTCCTGAGCGTCTTTGAGCTGGGGATTCAGCTACCACCAGCACTCAAAGCCCCAGCCGCGCGTCTACCACCAGCCACGCCTGGGGAAGCCATGGCACCGGCCTGGGGAAGCCATGCCATCCGAACCAAAGCTTCTAGATCTTCTAGAGCCAACCACTACTCATGCGACCTCACGGAAATGAACTGCGGCTCCGCCTCACCAACCTGGAATTTTCCCCCAAAACTGATCCCTGCAAGAGGCCCCAAACAGGGTTGCGTGAGAATTGCGATGTGCATCTGTCCACATTTATTGTCAAAGACATGGAGATCTAGAGGTCCAGCCATATTGACGTTTGGAGGTCTTGAGCTCCAGAAAGGTCCAAGTCAAGAGCTCTAGGACCATGAGGTTCACAACATGCTGCGCCTGCAACCATATCTCCACTTCAAGGCTCACAAAGTGCTGCGCCTGCCACGAAATCTGCTTCAAGGTTCACAAAGCCCTGCGCCCGCCGCAGTTTTCTGCACTTCGACAGTTCACAGAATGCTGCACCTGCCAGGAAATCTGCACCTGTTTGAGGTTCACAAAGGTGTGCGGCTGCTCCAAAGTTCACAAAGTACTGCGATTGACACAAGATCTACACTCCCAGGTTCACAAAATGCTGCCAGCACCACGAAATCTGCACATCAAGATTCATATTGCACAGCACTGCCAAGGCATTCACAGCAAAAGGATTTTAAAGACAACATCAATATACCAAAATGGAGCTTTCGCTCAATACACCCAAGTCATGCTCGGCCCCAGCAGATTCTCACAACCACATGGGTATGTATATGTATATATAGCTTATATGTATATGCACGTGCATATATGTGTATAGTATAATTATGTATATATAGTTATATATATATATAAGTTTCATACGTTTAATCTATCAAACCCACATACATACACATACAATATATTGTATACAGCAGCTCATGCATTGCCAAAGCCTCAAGCCCAACCCACAATGTCACGCCCAACCTCACCTGCGAAGGGTAGGCCGTGGCCTTAGGGGACGGCAGAAGGATTGGCCCAAGTTATGGTGAAGAAGCACTGGTTGAAGCAGTCACATATTGTGAAGAAGCCAGAGCACATCACCAGATCATGTCATTCTATTGCAGTCCCCTAAGGACATCGTCTGGTATATCACCCAGCCTGGGGGTGACCATGACTGCTCCCGTTTCACCAGCAAAACTAACACCCACTCTACCTGCTACTGAAGACTACAACGTGGTCATGGATCTTTGAGGCCGGTGACATCGAGGACCTGAAAGCCATGGATCAAAGGAACCTTTCAAACATTCGATATCGTCCATGGAGTTCCCTGTCCATTCGATATCGATAAATGCTAGATTGCTTCCATTGAGTTTCCTACGTCTTAAACCGCAAGAAACACACCTCGTTGTGGGGCAACCGTGTTGTTCTCCATTTGCCTTTTGGGCTTCGGGGCGTTTTTCTGGGTGCAAGCACTGCCGTCGTCCAAGCACTGCCGTCGTCTCTCTATCTTTCCGGCGCCCTTAGGGCGTCCAGTTGTGAAGGCGCTCCAACGTTGCCGGCAACAAAACACATGCAACGACGACAACCCTAACACATACCGTCGCGGCAAACCATGCCACAATGCCAATCACATACAGTAACACCAAGACCTATGCCTTGACAACAACTTGAGCCCTTGTGTTGGAGAAAAGATCTTGTTCCACAAACCACTAAAAGCTAATCTCCAATGCACAGCTGGAAAGGCTCGGAAGTTGCGGCAGGTCCGCACAAGCAAGGAGATCTGCAATTCGCTGCGGGAGAGGAAACAAAACACGACAAATCATGTGTAATTAATCAATAAAACCGTATCATCAATAAAGCATTGGCCACTCTTGAGGCCCAGGTCAAACAGTTGATTGAACATCACCCATAAGTAAGCAAGCAGCGCAGTTAAGACAAACAATGTCAAAATGAATGTTGCAACGTGCGGTCATTTCACGGTTTCCACCACATGTGAGTGTCGAGCCCCAACTTGAACCTGCTTTCCGGCCAATGAATTCTGGAAAATGTGGCAAAGCCAAACGGCCATGTGGCACTCTCTTTCAGAAGTTCCATGCAGCATAGCTCAGCCTCTTGAGGGGACTCTGGGCGTGTTCACCACACAACAAACCCAAATTGGCGAAAAATCCTTTCCAACTATTGCTTCAGGCTGGGTCCCAACATTGGATCAACACGCACAGCTTTTGACAGCAACATACATCGACGTTCAGTGACCAGAATACAAAGCTGACAGTTCGCATGGCCGCATCGTACAGTAGCGAATCCGCGAATCTTTGTCGCGCAAGCCGTGTGGGCCGTGGCCGGTCTGGCTGCAGTGGCAGCCCACAGCTGGTTGAGGATGTTATGGCAGCCGCCAAGGCGCCCATCCACATCCCAAAGGCATGGTTTCATTTGTTTTGAGATGAATGACATGTGGAAAATGGAACAGTTCGCTACATTCTGGTCGAAAAAGGAGCCGCCGAGTGAGAAGACCGGCCGGCCCGTGGATCTAAGGCAAGCGATGTCATTTCGAATCAGCCCTCACCAATGAAATCACGAAAGATGTGCATGAAATGATTGAACATGAGTGAGGGATACAATGAGGGCATCGACTCTTTTTCATGACTTGGGCATCGATCTGCTGTCGTCTTGAAGCGTCTTGTGCCACAAGATCATTCCTCTCTGGTTCACGATCAGGTGATGATCTGGTCCACCACGCAGCTGGTCTTCTTTCTGCAGTTCGCTGAGGTGGACGCGGAAGCCGAGGGGCACAGACTGCCTGGGGAGCGAAGGCGATGGCAGGTCGAAGAGATGGCAGGCGATGGGGTCTCAATGTGCCGCAACAGTGAAATCGGCAAATGCAAAGGACCAAGGACTGGGCCTTGAGCAACAAACATAGACCTATCATGTGGCTGCTGGAGGCTGCCATGTCCAAAGAAAAGGCATAATTCATAAAGGTTTGGTGTGTATGTTTTTCGCTTCTGGCTGCATACTCTCACCGAGGAATTGTTGAGTTTGGTAGTGATATGGTGAGACCATCTTGGCAATTGCCTGTGAATCGAAACTTACCTAGAGTTACAAAAGCATACAAAGGCTTTGCTGAGCAAAGCAAAGCAGCCATCCGGGCAGCAAACATCGCCGGAGCAAAAGTACTGCTGGCCAGACTGGTCCTGAAGTTCCAGCGGGCTTAAAAGTCTGAGACTGCTCTGCAAATCCAAAGCAACCAGTGGTGTGATAATGCAGGCTGTGACACATGTTGATCCTTTTCTTGGGGACATCGAAGTCGATATATATCATTCTATCTCCCCACCTATTCCTATCATTCTATCTAACGTATATAATCATAACTACATATATAAACCACCCAGAAGTTCCCGTAATCATTTGGATCATAACAATATTATTGAGTTATGCATATAATGTATCATACTATCATTATGTATCCTTCCGAATGCCCACAATTGTGCACCACCGTCAGTGCTACCCCTAGTCCCCGGTCCCACCAACTGTGTAAGAGAAGTGCGCGCTCCCCTTCAAGCGTGCGTCGCCGCGTGTGCGCTTCAACGACCATGTGGCAGGGCAGGGGACAAAGTCGCCCACGTGGCACATATCCAAGGTTCGGGCCTTCGTGAGGCCTTTCACCTCGGAAAATTTGTGGCCTGAACAAACCGTGAAACCCAGTCTGTGCGGAATCAGCTACCCGATCCAAAGGGAAGTAACTTGAAAACACCTGGCTCAGCACGAGACAACACTTGAAAGAATGAATGATCATTGTACACTAGGTGTGTGACCTTTTTTGGCCGGGATTTGTGATTTCGCAATTTCGAGCCTAAACTCTTGCATCTCTTTAAACGTCTTGCTAGTCAAACGGGCATGGATAGATTGCACATGATTGCACATACTACATGTGCAAACATGCATCAAGCAAAGAATCCAAGAACCCTTCAAGAACAAGTTGTGAGGAACTACAAAATTCCTTCCAATTATAACAGAAAGTCTAGACCGCCATCTCGAATCACTAAACACATGCACGCTGCTCGACCTATAGTAAGGCAATTCTTTACTTGTGCACTGTCAGCACTGTTTCACGTTGTGACTTGAAGAAACCTTAGCCAAAGGGCCGCTTCATGCGACATGTAGGAATTGTTGAATCGAAACGGCTACTAAAGCAAAGTCGCGCAATTCAACTTCTTGGGGTGTGGACAACCTGCAGCTGGGTCTTCCATCCAGCCCCATGATGGGCAAAGGCTGCCTGGTGAATCGACTTCCGAGCCGTTTCCGTCAGTAAAGTCACGGTCAAGCTTTCTCTGTCGTCGTGAAGAAGGCTCTTAAAGGTAACCTAGTTACCCACTATAGTTGTGCAATTATAGGTCGGTGTTATCTTGTGGCCAGGATAAGGATGTGTACTGAAGTGTACTGAACGTTACTGAACGCAGGCCCGATCTTTAATGATCCAAGATAGGACATAATGTTTTTACACAACCTCTGAAGGCCCTTTTGGGGATCAATGATCAAAGAGCGAATGGACACAAGCAAACATATACGAGTTTCTTTTTATTTTTTTTCCATCAGCCAACTGGAGAATACTGGAGATCAGGCACTGATGATTCTTTGAATGCCAGCTTTCACTCACAGGACCTTTCAATGCGCTCTATCGCCGAGGCTCCGTCAGAGCAGCACGGAGTCTGAGCATCACATCGGCCGCCGTCCGGGCAAATGGCAGCACTCCCAATCTCACATCCTGCCAACACACCATCCAAACACTAAAACATGGAGAACGATGTACGACCTGATGGGTGGTAGCTCTAAAAGGACTGACGAGTAGATGTGATTCGTAGATGTAGTGTTGTCTTGCCAGCTTGCTGGGAAGTTCCTTTGCCTGTGGTACTGTGACACAGTGGGGTGAAACAATTCAGAAGATTATATTCAAAGGTGTTGCCACCTGTCCTGCACCAATGAGACTCGGCTGCCAGAGCGTTCGGCGAAGGCACATCGAAAGGTCCAGCCGGCTGACCAAACTTCTTGGTGTTTATTGTCTCGCTTAGCAGCTTAGCAGGATACAACGAGGGATGTGCCAATTAACTAATCAAATCTGAATGAGGGATGCGATGACGGAAAGAAGGAAAGGACCTGGAACGAACATCATGCGGCCATGCGTATGTATCTAGTGGTTTTGTGCATTCATCCTACACAACTTGCGTTTCCAATTGCCCCCTTCTCAGGTTCTGAAGAAGAGTGGTCCATGGAAAATAGAACTGGATCACTGCCCCTGGTGTTTTCAAGAATTACCAGCAGTACTCCGATCCGAACCCCCACCCCTGGCACCCCTGGCGCAGCCTTTCACGGTGACGGATGGAAGAGGAGGAAGGTTCCAAAGCTTCCTGGCCGTGCGGCCGCCGTGTGGCCCTTCCCCCGGCACGAAGAAGTGAACAAAGACTCCCTGAAATCATCGGAAGTGGAATGCATGGCCCAGAACGCATGACCAGTTGTCATATTGTTCTCTACACTGCAGTACCTTAAGGTGGTTGTTTTCCACGACCCGTGAATTCCGTGAATCTGTCGGATTCTGATCGGGTGGCCAGGTCCACCAGGGCGGGGGCTGAACGGGCAAGTCCATGTAGACAAACGACCGGCTTTTTTTCCTTTTCCATGTTGAGAAGAGTTGTGCAATCCTCGATGTGGATGATCTGGACCTTGAGGGAGGGAATCAGCAGGACGGGCTTCGACCACCCAAAGGTGGGTAGCACTTGTTTCGCCTTCAATGTCATTGCAAGTGAGTCAAACTTCAGTGAAACAACGTCATAGCTGAAACTAAGAGGCTCCTTGACAATCCCTTCTTCAAAAAATATCCCAGAAAAACCGAACTTCATGCCCAGTGAGAAACAAGCCAAGCCCATCTCACTCAACCTGTCCTCTTGGCAAAAAGGCCATCGGGGAACTCGTAGTCTGGAGCAGATGGACACCCAACCTGAGCGGCGCGAACGAGGCTGGTCACCTGACATGTCGTTTCTCCAACATACCGGTGACAAGAGAGCCACGATTCGATGGCCACGTCCGTCATGACAAGAAGGTTGTTGTTTAGTGTTTTTTGTGTTAAATGTTGTGGCTTGGAAGGTGCATCAGTGGGTGACAATGATATTGTTCATTAAAAAACGTGGGTGTGACCATGCTCGGGTCACCTTTCGATCGACTATGTCTACATTTCAGTTTAAAAGGTTCTGGACCAGCAGCAAGGCAGCAAGCAAGGACCATCTCACCTCAGACCTCCTTAGCGTCGACTAAACTCAAAACAAGGTGGTCACGCCTTGCACCTTTCACTCCTTCGGATTGACGCTTGCCGAAGAAGTATTATCCTGACAAAAATTGAGCCGGCATGAACCTGCCTGAATGGGTTTCCACACAAGGATCCTTGAAGTGCCCCGAAAAAATGAGAAATCAAATCTTGTTTAGCTACTAGAACGCCTTCTACCCTATAAATCCCCACCAGGACCCCACCCACAAACCAATGAACAGCGCAAAATATGTTCAACTTTGTGAAAAAAGAAGGGACCAACGCAAATCAATATACATCCGTGACCACTCCCCAGCTAAAACTGGAATCAAGGGCTCCTTCCGTCCTTACCCCTTCTCCGAGCAGCCGTAAACAAATATCGCGTAGATGCTTCGCATCGCAGGAGCCCCATGCCGTCGTCATACGCAAAGCCGTAGACCGCTGGACAGCGTGCCTTCAGCGTCTGAACCTTCGGTGACCGAAGAGTCTCGACCGATGCGAAGGAGCCGGTGATCGAAGGAGCCGTGAGCCAATCCGGTGATGTCCGATGCAGGTGACACACGTTGCTCAAAACACAATGGACATATAGTGGAGCGATGTGGAGCAAATGATGGTGTTACACTCCTCTCATGGTCACAAATTCTATGCATGAATGGATCCATGGTCATGGTCTCTGCAACTGGTCTGGTTGTACACTCACTTCCGATTTGGGAGATCGGGGTTGTAGTCAGGCCCATAGTAAGGTGGCAACTCAGCTAACGAAAGTGAGAGCGAAGATCCTCCCTGGCTCAGAGGTGCCCCAAAAGGGCTGAGCGGAGCCGGTGTCAACAAATTGGTGGGTGGGCTTGGGTGGTTCCCCTCCCTAGATCAGCGACCCATGGTCATACTGGTCATCATATGGCCATAGGGCCGTGGACCGACTGCCCCAGCCCCTGACTGCTCCAAGCAGCATATTGGGTATCTCGCACCGGCCCTTTGCGACACTTCTTGGGTGTCACAGGGGGCGTTGGGCAGCAATAGGGCAAAAGATCATGATCAGTTGGTGAACGTCCTCCACCATGATGATGGTCAGTTGGAACGGCGTAACGACTACAATGACTACAACCACCGGTTGTAAGCGTAGTATAAAATGTTTTGCCCTTAAACTTTAAGACATGGTGAAGGCCTCGAGGCGTGTTCTCATATGGTGGCCTTATCATCTTGGCCAACAAACATCTTTGTTTGAACCTTTGAGATGGCTTCTTAGGCAGTGCTTCAGGGTGAGAGCCTTCCCTCAGACAAATGCATCACCAACGCAACAGCAATAGGCCAACCAAACACGGCCGCATGGAATGCTGAAAACGTTGCGATGTTTTGCAGTTGGTTCTGCGGTCCATTGGAGCTATTGAAGCTATTGGTGGCTTCTCTCCCAGTGCAGCACTGAGAGGTCTTTCAACAGGTCTCCTTCTGCGATTTCGTTGTTCCACTGCCTCAAGGTCAGCTTGCTGCAGGGTGAGTAGCAGCCCAAAACCTGCGGGGTCGTCTCGGGTTTGAGGTCTGCACCCACACAAAACCCCCAGACTGCTCAAATGGACAAAACAAAATCCTTACTTATATATATATATATGTATACAACCCGTGGGATGGTCGGATCCTTCATGATCCTTCTACTCCGCTATTGGGCATGCTTGGGGTGCGCCTAAACCTGCCCGCGACCTGGGAAACAAAAAAAACATGCGCCTTGCCGCGTTGTGTGGCACGCAAATCCACCCATTGGGTAGCTAGCTCCTCAAAGGGTGGGCAATCGTACCTTGCACTTGCTGAAGAGGCAAACGGCCGGCGAACAAAGGCCACGCGTGCCGGATGTGCAGGAGAAAATAAGCTTGGTATATATTGACCTCTGCACGTGAAGACCAATGCCATTTGGAGGACTCAGGATTAACACGCACAAATAATAGGTTGCATATGATTCCATGTAGACAAGCTAAAGCATTGTTAAGAAGAGTTGCCCCCATTTTTTCTGGTGCTAGTGGAGTGCTTCAAATCCAATAGAACTCCGAGATACAAAGTCAAGCCCATGCAATCAATGTGCATCCGGTCATCCTCACAAGGGCCATCCGATCGTCCGCACCCCTTGCACCCCTCTTGTTGCTCTTGAGGAAGCTATGGGAGACCCTGACATGGCCTGCACAGCGCAAAAAATGCAACATGATCAGCATGCACTTTCTCTCATTCAGCTTCCTGACTATCAATCCTGTCGACTGCACCGTTTGCATGGCCGACCATCGACGGTCTTTTGTCCTCAACCAATGCACCAGAGCCATTATAGCCTAGGAGCAGGTATCTGCAACTGGCAACAATCCTCATGTGATATATATATATATATATTATATCATGATATTGATTGATATATGCGAGTGGATCTTAATCAGCGAAGTTTGAAGCTATCACTGACGGTCCATAAGCGGCGTAGCGTCGGAACGGAAACCGCACCTTTTCTAGTCGCTTGATCCTTGAGCCAAAGTACATATGGTACATATATATGTACAAGTTGCACTGTACGTGTCGCTGCACTTCCATTCGCACCCCCCATGTGAACGGCAACAATATGTTCCGATCACACACGAAAATTTAGGGATGTAAGTGCTACAAAAGAAATTGTATGATTTGCCGCGAGACTCATATGAGGCTCATACTACGAAACATGCTGGACTAAAGCGGACTTTTACATATAAAGTGTGCAACTATGGCTCAGAACCTATGAAAATCGAATTGAACAAGTGAGACAGTCACGAGGCCTCGCTCAGTATCCACTCAAAAGAGCATCGCTTTGATGTAGATCCGAACTGGTGACTTCCACGTAGATGTCACATCGGCAACTGACTTCACACTTCTCAAAAGATGTAGGTTTTGGTTTGGATACACTTACAGAACGGCAAGTCGGAGAGACAGTCGGTGACTGTCTACCTTCCATTATGCTCATGGTATCAAATCGTCAATCCGATGATTTGCAATGATACACTTACAGCGTTTCAGATCAGATAGACATCCGGTGAATGACTTCCTCCCTGGTTTGCATGGTATCCTCATAGTCGTTCAAAGAAATCACCACTGGCGATAACCTCTCCATCCACGATGATCCCAGCTGCCCTGAGCATCCCGCCGATCATCTTCTCCCTTCTTGGACTTTCCCTTGGACTTGCTCTTTCCCTTCCCCTTTTCAGAAGGTTGAGGTACTTCGCGACGTTCTTGCGTTAGCGCCGGCCTCCAAGATGTTCCAGATTGGCCTCCTCCTTTGGAATGTCCTCGGGATGATGAAGAAGTTGTACCTTCTGCTGCATGCGCGTTGGCGGCAAGATCTTCCTGCAAAGCTTGCTCAAACACATCGGTAGCACTGGATGGTGATTTATCATGTGGTCTGGCTTTTGGAGCAGCCTTCGCCTTGTTCTCCTCTGCTGATGAGGGTCCGAAACTCTTAGGTGCTCTTGCAGGTTTTGGCTCCTCACTTGGTGCTGACGACGGCTTGGTCTCGGTTCTGGGTGTAGATGCTGGCTTTGCCTCAGCTCTTGACGAAGATGCTGCTTTCGCTTCAGACTTAGTCGTTGATGTTGACTTAGCTGTTGCCTTGGCTGCCTGCTTCTTCTTGCCCTGAATCTCCTTGGCCCTATCTCCAAAGCCTAGACGATCGGTAAGAGCTTGAACATGCTTCTGTTCTACCACGCTCATCCATCTCTCTGTATGTCCAATGTTGGGATTTCTGGCCATTGACTCTACGACATTCTGAGCGTGTGGGGGCAACCTGATCTCATGTTGATCAATGATCAGCAGAATAGACTTCTCCCATTTGCTCTTCATTCTCGAGTACATGATGTCCAGAGGATCGATCACCTTGTGGTTGGGTGATGTAACGTCGGTTCTAAAGTAAGAATATGTCCGACAACCATAAATCGCATGGATGCACTTCTGTACCAATTCAGTCATTGCGCTAGCTTTCTTCGCTTTCAACTCCTCAAGCTGGACGTCAGTCAAGTTGGTGGAGTATTCGAAGTTGCCATATTCCTTCTTGAAGGAGTACGGAGTATGACCAAATGATAGGATCACGAGTGCCACCTTGCAAATGAATTGCTCTCCTCTGAATCGGTGCCAGGCCTCCTCAATCGTAATCTTGTTTTCGTTGGCAAAGATTCTCATCATGTCATCTGTTGGATCCAATGGTCTCCCATCGTCATCGATTTCAGTGAAATCCTCTGTACCGAACTTGCTTATCACATCCAGTCGCTTCCTTTTCCAATTTGCTTTGAAGTCGGTAAGGCTGGTGCAATAGTAGCTCTTGTACATCAGGGAGATCATGTTCAGCACACATTTGACCACATACCTATCCATCAAACCCGATGCATTCACGGAGACGTCCTGACAGTAGGCTCTCTCTTGATGCGCATAGATTCGAGGTTCCGGTACTCGACAATAGATGGGGAGATCTTCGTTGTCTCTTCCTTCTTCGGGATTGAACTCGGTCGCTCCATGCTGTGCATAGTATCCCGGTTCATCACGATCTGTCGGTCGATTCGCCTCCGGATGTAAGTCGTCGGTGACGTCTTCATCCTCGGGTTCACCATCTTGACATTTCTTCCCCTCATATTGTTGTGTGCTCCTCTGGATCTCGATGATCACGTTTCGTTCGTCTTCATCTTCTAGATCAGAATCACGATCGTAGTCGATCTCGTCCTCATTGAAAGATGGGGTCTCGACATTGTCACTCTTGAAGTTTTCTGCACCATCAGACGGTTTGGAAGGATCTAGATTGTCCATGTCCTCGTCGTCGTCAGCTGCTTCAGTTTGAGCGATGTCTTCTTCCCAAGCCTTTCTGATCTCATCCATAGTGGCCTGGTCCAAGATATCTTGATCATCATCTTCAGGCTCCTTCTCTTCCTTCTTTTCCTCTTCATCGTCGCTCACAAGATCAACGGGTGAATCGGAAATGACAGTGTTGCGAATACCACACGAGAGTAGCCTGCCTTGACAAGATAGACACACGGACAAAGATGAAGAAGTCAAATGCATACATGATGGACACAAAATATTGCCATCCACGTTGCGATACCCTTCACATGTTCTGGAGATGATTTCGTCCCAAGTTTCCTCACTGATGGAATCCTCGATCAGCTCTCCATTGTCATCGAATTGTACTTCATCGATAAGGGACACGAGCTTTTGGACGTTGTCATCTGTCGCCGAGGCTGACTTCGTGACTTCGTCGGCTCTCTCGAGGATGGTATGCTTCTGAGCAACCCAAAGTCCATGACGTGCCGCTAGAACAACTTGCTCTCCAGTGCTTCCCAGCAGGAGTCTCCTCCATGCCTGAACGTAGTCGTCCCAATACCAAGCACCTCGTACACATCTCCATGGAATTTCTCTAAAAACAACAGTGTAGGAATTCTCCGAAATTCTTCCCCCAAGCTTCCTCAAAGTCATGATTGGAACATAAAGGCAAACGGGCATTCCCACTCTTGGCCATCTTGATCTCAGAATCTTTGATGATCGATCATCCCACGGCGCAAAGTGGTTGAAGAAAACACTACCTCTATATCCCTCCGTTCCACCAGGGACAATTCCTAGTTTCATGATTGACTCAATATTGGAAAGCGATGTCATGTGAAAGCTTCCTCCAAGCTGCATTGCCACATTCTCTGGAATGAGATGTGAAGTCCACACAGGATATATTGACACATCCTCTTCAAGAACAGTCTCTCTTCCGGAATTGTGAGAGGCAACAGCTCGAATTGCACAAGGAACGATCCAACGTTCATGCTTCAGAAATGACGGTGCATCTGTGCTGTAATACATGAGGTTTGCCCAGTATTGCCTTTCCTCTTCGAGTGAGACATCCTCCCTTGAGATACGAATGGCGGCAATCTGATAGCGTACTCTGTTCTGCAACTTCTTTGCATGCCACATCGCCTTGCATAAATACTGGTATCGCTCTGTCTTGACATCTTGACGATGCCGATCATTTGAGATAGTACTGATATCGACACCATCGTTGAAGACATGGTCATATTCCAGGATCTCATCGATGTTCACCCATCCACCCTCATTGCACTTCGGGGACACATGAGGTTTTCGACCGCGGTGCGATTGAATCCCATTATGCTTTCCCACTCCATGCATGAGTAGTCTATTGAGTCTATGGCTAACTTCGTTGACCCGCTGACTCTCCTCGCTGAACTTGTCGATGCGAGTTGCTGGGTTCATCTTTGGTGGATCCGTGAAAGTTGCATCTCTCTTCGGTCCATTCCAGTACTCCACATAGAATGTAACTCCATACTGTGGAATTATCTCGATGCTTCCTCTATCGCAAGTCACCTCAATCTGCCGATATCCAACCTTTTGAACTTGTTGTGGGTCAGGAGCAAGGTCCTTCACTTTGGGCATCTTTATTCCGAGTGCTGCAGCCTCCTGAATAAGTGCATCAAGTTCCCACTTTCCATTAGGACCTGATCTATCAACCCTGTGATTTGCGACCCTGTACTCTCCTCCTTCTTTGTCATCGGCAATGTCAAAGAGGTCGACGGGCTCTTTGAATCTGGTGACGAAACTGGCGTTCCCAAAGGCCTTCTTGGTTGCCTCGACCGCTTTCGCGTATTCCTCTTTTGCAGAGTCTGACGAGTGTGGTCTACCTTTGGCTCTCGGAGAGTGAGGTGGTACCTTACCTCCTAGTTCCGGCTCTTCTTCGGGAAGTTCAATATCTTCATCATCCACATCCATGTAGTCCTCGTCTTCGACGTCTTTGGATGACTTTGCTTTCCTCTTTCGGCTTTCAACATCACGTCGGATGATTGCCTTGTCGTCCTCGGTGAAGCACTTGCGCATAGTGTCCTCCATGTGAGAGAATGAGTTCATCAACTCGTCCTTCTTCTCAGTGTTGGGACAAATAGCCAGGTGATGTTGGTTTGAACCACAACAATAGCACACCTTTTGGCTCACTGCGCGTGCTCTGACCCTTCTGAGGTTGTCATAGGCGGTTTTCCAGTTGGAAGCGGTTGCTGTACCTTGCCCACTGCGCTTGGCAGCTCTTTTCCGTTCTTCAGTATCTGGATTCGATGTCGGGTAGTGCGACCATGTTTTCGTCGGGGATACTGAACGACCTTCCCCATCCTTGTAGTCTTGCGGATCAAGCTCAGGCGTAGGTGGTTCAGGCTCCTCGACTCCTGGAGTGGTACTCGCAGGGTCGGCTTCGCCATCCTTCATCTCTACATCAGGCTCTTCCGTAGACGTTCTTTTGGGCTCTGGGGCTATGGCCAGTCGTACCATTCTCCTGAACTCTGGTCTGGTAGCATACCTGGACATGACGGCATCGATACAGGCTTGTTCTTCAGCTGTAACATGGAGCCCTGAAGGTTTATTCCTCTTGGTGTTGTCATTGATTGATTTTCGGCTCGCTGCATAGAAGTGAAGAAAAGACATTTCTATACCTCTTCTGCATTCATTGATCTGAGCCCAATCCTCGAACAGCGTGTCTTTGAAGATGCCGGCCAGTTCGAGAACACCAGTCCAAAACTCCATGATATCGCCCGCAAGCTCAGAATTTGTAACAGTCCTATATTCATTCAACGAGAAGACGTCCTGGTACTCCTTGTGCGTGAAGAAATATTGGATGTAGTCGTGGTACGCCACATTCCCATAGTCCATATACGCTCGGAAGCCATAGTCTTCACTGTCTGGATCATAGTCTCGGTGGATGAAAAGAGTGGATCCCTTCCCTTGGGTACAGTACTGTTCCACAAGTTCCGACGGGGCTCTGATTCCACCATGATGCGAAATAGCTTTCAATGCTTCTTGAATCCAAGGCGGATTCTTCCTGGATAGCATCATCGCACCCTCGACCATGAATTCACGGAGATTCTGCGCTGGATACAAACGGTTCCATTCAGCATTCTTCTCCCAAAGGACTCTAACTCTCACTGCAGTTTCCCAAATGCTTTCTCTTTCTTGTTGAATCGTGGGAGTGCCGCTCTGAACACACCAAAAGTTGAAGTTGCAATTCACACAATGGCTTCTATTGTCTTTGTGTGTGTTCCAACCCTCGGATGCATCATGTTTGTTGCAATCTTCACAAAGATATGGTGCGGCGTCTGCAGTGGCTTTGTAATTCTCAACTCTCCGATTTCCCGTCATCCAATATCCATCCTGTCCTCCTCAGGCTCCGGATCTTTCAGAACGAATCTGATGTCCCTCCATTCGGTACCTTGACTGAAGCTCCCACCAACAGTATGCTTCGTGCTGGTCTTCTTCGGTTGCCCATCACTTGCCGACATAGCAACGTTCAAGTACCTGTCGAAGTTGTCCTGAGAAATTGGGACCTGGATCTCGTCCTCTGCCATGTTGTTCAAAGCACTGACATGAACTTTATTCATTGAACACAATAGGATGACCCTTTCTCTCGTGAGTTGTTTCTCCATCACAGCCCAAATCTTGTTCTTGTCGCCGCCTGTGATATAGTTCGCACTGGGAGCACCTGCAACTGAGTACATAGCTTTCCAGGCACGTGACGATTTGGTGGCCAAGGCACCACTTCGTCTCACTTGGTCTACAATGTCGGTGACAATGTGACTGTGATCATATCTTGCTGGCCCGAAGAACTTTGAATCTGGCTGGATGTTCACTAATACTGGAGTAGTCAGGAGCTGTCCGATCGAATGGACCTTCTCAGCCAACTTCCTTGAGAACTCTTTGAATGTCGCCTCGGTCAACCTCAGTGTGCTGCCGTTCGGAAACATACAATGAAGACACAGCCAGATGTGGACGGTTGTACCGCCCCCCCTGATCTTGTCCATGTTCTTCCAAGAAAACGACTACTCTATCAAGAGTATCCAGGATGTCTTGATGCCTTTCTCCCTGAACTTGGAATACACAGCAATTTTCGAATGCCATCTCAGTTCGGATACCGTACTGCATCGTCGTGATTTTCTTTGACGAACTTGCTCTAGTCGCATAGTCAAGGTCTGTCACAAGAATGGTGTGTCCGGTACCGACTCCTCTAATCTGGCCACTCAAATGATCAACATCCATGACTCCTGTATCCCCGTCAATCATCACCTTGTCCTTCTCCTCGGTGTGGCACCCAACTTTGGATGAAAGGAACTTGATGTGATATGCGGCCTCCTCTGGCACATCGTTCAACTTCAAGATAAGTACCATGGCCCTTGCTGAGGGATACTGAAAACAACTTGTCAGATCGAACTCTTCAACCATCTCAACATAGAGCTTTGTCCAAAAACCATCGCTCTCGTTCACTTTTGTCCTCAAATGAGAATCGGTGAGAGGTTGAAGCCCCATTGATGAACTCGATCTATAATTTCCACCCAAAGTCACCCCGACATAATACGTGAGCCTTCTCACATACTGTCTCCAATCTCTTCCTGGCTCGGCTGTACGAGGACCAGCAAACGGAGCTGTAGCGTAAGCAGTGGTACTGCTTCGATAAGTCCAGAGATTGAATATGATGGGTTTGCCAAGGTAGTCCATACCGTTGCACCCGATAGTCGTCACACCTTCAGGAGGAAGCGTGACAAACCATTCTTTTGGCTGTGCAGGCTGTTTCGGCTTCGGCATGGGTTTGCACTTTGGCGGAGCTTTCGGTGGAGGTCGTGGAACATCATACGCTCCATGAGGTACATCGGATGACCAAGGATCCCATTGTTCATTGTTCCTTTCCCAAGGTGGCCTAGGATCTGAACTAGATGAAGTGTAAGGACCGCCCGGTGGTACCGAACTTCCTTTTCCTCCAAAAGTCTGGGTATAGTCATCACGATTCTTTGGTGCTCCACTTTGATCTCTTGCCCTTCTTGCTTCCTCCCTCATCTGTTTGGTGATCTCATCCTGACTAAGCCCTTTGTTCTTGGCATGATGGATCCGAAATTGACACAACCATTGAGGTTCCACCGCACTGAAATCTTTCAGATTGGGTGGTCCGATTGAGGGATTCTCGAAGGTTAAGTAGATCTTCTCCTTTGGCTTGCCCAAGGTCTCCAGATCTGGTTCTTCATCCAGGTTGGCTTCGGATAAATGGAGCTCTGCAATGTACTGATTCAAGATACTGATCGATGTGTCCCTTGCGAGAAGATCTCGATGGACTCCTAGTTCAGCACCAAGAACATTGTAACCTGCTGTCCACACATCCGGTTTCACCTCTGGAAACCATTCTTTCAAATGCTGGAATGCAGCGAGCATCTGCGCATTCGTTTCAGATCTGAGGGAAATGGCAGAGTGCTCAATGACATGCCTATGAATGCATTGATACAACGCTTGGATGCACTGGAAATTGTTGATTGCGGCACATCTTTCCAAGGTTCCTCCCGATTGCCCTTTTGCAATGATCTGAATGAGGTCAGTCAAAGATGTGAGATCTTCGGGATGATTCTTGTTGTGAAACCTCAATGCAAATCCCAATGACGCACCCGCCAAGCTGATGTATCTGCAGCTGCGTTCCCAATGTTCGCCGGTCATTGCCATGTAGTTGCTGCTACGACCTTCAATGGGTATCCTGTGATGCAGATCATTCATGGAATCATAGAAGTACCCGTCCCTCGTGATGTCTAGAAGTGAATCTTTTGACATCGCAGTGGAATTGATACCTTTCATGCCTCGTTTGGCGACCTTCTCATTCAGGTCTGCCAACATCCCTTTGACTGGTGCTTCTTGGTTGAAGGGTTCCGGCATGAATAAAGCCAAGAGATTGTCTGCAAATAATTCCAACCTGTCCCAAACATCATTGGATGCAAACGCCTCATAGGGAAAGTGCCCCGGATTAGGAGGAGGTGGCGGCCCAAGAGGTTTGTGTTCTGGTCGTACCTGTCGCTCTTGACTCTTGACGACGCCGATCACCCTCTTTATTCCAGCAAAGAATGCCCTTGTTACCTCCTTGCCGTCGTCCGTCTCTGGGTCATACTTGCTGAGCAACACTCTGAGGGATCTCACGAGGCGCTCTTGGATGGTTCCACCCTTGGCTTCAACGGCACAATAACAAGCGCTGATAGAGTAGACGGGTGGTACCCCTCTCTCCATCCACTTCTCTGCCAGTTGCAGAGCTTGTCCTGGGTCCATGTCTTCGACGAACTGTCTAGGAACAAGTGTAGGACTCTCCCCTCGTCTGCTATCCAATTTCTGGAGGTGTTCTTTCAGCTTCTTGGCTGAGGCCATGCTCCTCCCTGTGGCCCCATAAACAGTAGAACGGAACATGTTGACTACACAATCTCCACGATGTAGGGATGTTGTCAATCTCCAGGAATGGCTCACGAATGCTAATGAGTTCCCCCTTTGTGGTAGGGTCGCCGGTGACAGCCCAACAGTGATTGGATGGAACTCAGCGAACTTCTTCTTGGCAAATTGCTGGATCACGCCAGCACCAAAATGGCTAGCTTGGTTGATCTCAAAATCTTGCTCAAGATGATTGTGAAAGGTAATGACGCTGGCGCATGAATCATGAGTGTCATGGTTGTTTTCACAAGTGAATTTCTTCTTCTTAAAATCGTGAACCGACTGAATGATCTTGTCAAATCTTTTATTGATATTGACTTCTGAACATGGGTTACCGTTTGACATGGAAGGATGCGGCGACCGCGACCAATCGTAAAGCACAGGAGCACGGCTGGCCACATGCTGCTTCTTCCACAACGACAATGCACGTTTGTTCAAAGTCTCTATCATATGCTGCGCAATTCTAAGAGTATACAATTGAGTTACTCTCGTTTCTCTTCCGGCACAAGGTGCATGCTGATGTTTATGATCACACTTCTTCATCAAACTTTGAAACTGCACCCCCCACGACACAATCCTCCACGGCTTCTTGATGGGTATATTTCTATGACCATAATGAGTTGCGAGGCCATACATACATCCGTCGAAGTCATGTACGTGTGATTCCGTGCCTTCTATCAGAGTTGTCATTCTATCATCTCTCCAATACTCGCAACTTCTAGGTAGCTCAGTAAGCGCACATGCGCCTATTGCGAATACATGGTCAAGTGCATGGGCAAAGCAATTCCACAACGACCAATACAACTCTTGATGTTTCTCAATCTGCATTTCGGCCTTTATACTTACAGTCCTATTCAAGCGATTCCATGCAGAACCACCAGTGCAAGGACCCGCAAAGAAGACACAATCAAGACTGGACCGGACACATGCTTTCACTTTATTGATGCCATAAGCAGAGCAGGCATCGTCGTCCTCTGTGATTGTCACGATGTTCATGAACTGCTTCTTCAAACAAGTCTGGAGAAAGGTAAACCAATTCTGTTCTTCAGCACACATGAGGACTAAACATGGGACATTTCTTTCGAGCTCTTGTAGCATGATGCATCTATCAAAGATATCTTGAGGACCCTTGACGTCTTGCTGATGGAGTTCGAACTGATATTTGTGTGACCGTCCTGATCTCCTTTGTAAGACCAAATGCAACACGGGTTTTCTTCCCGGAGGTGTGTCACTTGCAACATATTTTGCTGTTTGTGCAATGAGCATGTGCTCGTGGGCAATGGTGTTCATCCCCCACGCTTGTATGCCTGTTGCAATCGCCGTGACATCGCCCTTTTGCTTGTTATTGCTGTTGTCTGTCGTTTCATGTTGTGGGCTGTGTCCGTGACCGTTGGAAACGATCAGGAATGTTGTATTTCCTATCCATGGATCGTCCTTACCTACGGAATTACCCTTGAAACGCCAGGTATCAACTTTTGTGTCCTTACCGCTCTTGTAGTGCTTCTCAGTCCTTCGATAATCAGACAGATCCGACAGCCGGACAGGACAGTATGAGTCTTCACTAGGGACAAACTCTTGTGTTCTCGGCACATTATGCACTCGGGTGAGTGTGTCGCCATCGCGTCGCCATTCATCTCGGTAATTTTTATTTGTTTTTGGGTTTTTCCCCTTCGAATCCAGACGCACGAAATGGTCTTGCACCGCACCGAAAGCGCGAATTGATGCACCGTCCTGCCCCCCACTCCCCCCATGAACAAGACGTAGAAGCGTGTTGATCACACGAAGGGTGGCAGGATGACAATTGTTGAGAGGAACCTCTTGTGACTGGAGCAAAGCTGGATCAGTCGACAAGGAGGCAATAGAAAACTGTAGCACAGCGTCTGGAGTCCAAGGAACATTGGCTAAGGCCAGGAACGGAGATTGAGATAAGCATGCGCCCGCCTCTGGAGATGAGGATGCCTTGGAGGCATGATACAGGAAGCATGCACGTTCGACCCAATGATCAAAGCGCAAGGCTTGCTGCAGTGGCGTAGCTTCTCGTTCCACACAATTCCAGGAACCATTAACAAGGACCCATGTACTCCGACACGTGTCTGACGGTATGTAGCGACCCGGTGGGAAGCGACGATAATAGACTGGGACTTTGACGACATAGATGCAATCTCCATTGGGGAGATCCTGGACACCTTCTTTTCCTGTCATTCCTTTTACAAAGACTGCACGAGGCAAGACCGGAGTCTGAGTGTATGGGAAATTAGGAATGTCATCCGTCTTAGTCTGAAAGATTTGATGATCGATTTTCTTATGATCGACTGATGGAGAGACCATGTCAGCCAACTCTTTGGAGCTCAAATCCTCTGGGTCAAGAAGGTTGATCAACATACAAGCCCGGCGCCACGCAAGTGGAGTCCGAAAGGCCTTTGTATGAATATCAGCACACATCTTGTGGGAGATCTCGTAGAGCAGCACGAAATGGTCCTGTTGAAAATGTTCATGCAATGAGACAATGGATATCCCATGAGTGCGTTCAAGATGACGCATGGTGGGATTCTTCCCGGTTCTGGCAACTCCAATCATACCTTGATTATCATCATGGAACAATATTTCAGGAGCTTTGCCCGAGAGCGTTTGCCAGAGGCCGATGGAGGGTATCCCAAAGTTGCGGAGAGTGGAATCCGCCGCGACTATTTCTGCTTCAGGTGTTGAATGGCTGATACATCCTTGACGTTTGCTCCCTCCAGCAATGGGAAATCGTGTATGCTTACCTTGTACGTGCATGTGAGAGCCCGACGTGGAACGAAGGGTCTCACCGCAACCAGCAAAATCAGCATCAGCGAAGATTCCGACTGAGAGAGTTGCGATCGGATCGCCAACCCATCCAATCATGCGCTTGTCTAGAGTGCTGTTGACATAGCACATGAGATGATGCAAACGAGCATCATCATTGCTGGTCCATTTATTCACATTCCTGGCCAGCATGTTGATTGATCTCAATAGATCGAATCGAGCAACTCTGGCAGCATACAACAACTTCATGAGTATACTCGCTGCGTGTGGCGCCAAAGAACCACGGTTTCCATCGTCCGGAGTGACGTCAGATTCGGACTTGGAATGCAACTTACCAGAATACTTGGGGTCAAAGGTGTTAGCACACCATGGACACGTAACGGCCTCTTTCCCTGGAGCGGGTGCTCGTGCGGGATGAGATTTGGTTTCTTCTGGGACGCTTGGTGTCGTGACCTTCTTCAATTTTGTATCATGACCGACAATGTCTAAATACTTCTCGACGGACAGTTTCAACAATCCTTCCATGTTGTATGAGACGGTGTTGACTACTGTTCCATCGTGGAGTTTGGACTCTCCTCGTGTAAGCATGCAGCCGAGATAAAGTCCAAGATCAGTCTCGGGCTCAATCCTGAGTTTCGTTCGTAGCATAGACCATCCTTTGGTCATGTTCTCGGTTGGTCCGGCAAGTTTCAGGTCGTCCACATATATAACGAGAAGAAGTTTCAGGCCTTCATGAAAATACATTGATGGCCATTCATCACCAATTGGCTTGAAGCCAAGTTGGCGCACCTGCGTATCGCAGTGCTTCTCCCACATTGTACCTGCGTCCGGATGTCCATACAAGGCTTTGAGGAGGCGTACCACTGGTCGATGATACTTTGATACATCAACATCATCTGGCCACGCGTCTGACGGTAACTCGACCCAACAGGGCGGTCCCGTAAGAGAAGCCTGAATGTATGCCTGAATCGCATCAGCGAGCTTGACCGAATGTCCGGGAACACATCCATAGAAATCTGCCCATCTAGAAGATTCAAAGGATGCTGGTGAATTGCCCAAGTCCTGAAAGAAAGCTGCTTCCCAATTCTGATTCTTCACTTTGTTTCCTAGCAATACTCCTCTTCCCTTAAATTTTCGTCTCTCATCACTCATTGGCAACTGGTAGTTCTTTTCCACAATGATGCCATGGACCCTTGCAAAGTGCACGACCTGCTTCAGAGTGAGCGCTTCTTGTTTTACGTCGTGATACTCCCGAATCACAGAGAAGTCGAACACTCCTTGCTCATGAAGTCCCAACCATTCTTTTCTCATTGAGGCTTTGGCCTTGGGATTCTTCAGCATTTCTGCTCGACTAACAGGTCTGGAGACTGCTGCATTGAACAGGTTCCGATAAGCACTCATCGGGTTCGTTGTGTCGGCATATGTGTATCTTTCTCGATGTTTGGAGATCGAGTTGATGCACGGCATTGACGGGAATGACAAGTGATGATCTTTCAAGTTCTTTGTGAAATCTTCGGTTGTGCATCTATTGGATTCCGTTGGCATTGCATATGCTACTGCCATATCATTGAGGATTTCTCCACTGTTGATATCAATGATATTGAGTGGATCCCAAGTAGCACGTGGGCCGAACCCATTCTCCACACTCGTCCATTCCTCCCATTCGACTAAGTAATCGTCGTCGCTTGGGAGTTCTGTGGAAAGTGTAGATGCCGAAGATGGACTATAGCCCCCCATGTCATCGTCATCGGTGATCAGCGTCCGATCTTTCTTCATATCGATGAAGATGTTGGGCGATACGTCCTTAGGATCATCATCCTTGTCCTCCTTCTTTTTCTTCTTCCTTTTGTCCTTGCTGGATCCCGCACCTTTACTCTCTCTCTCTTTCATCTTTTCTTTCTCGAGAGCTTCTTTCTTCTCCGCGATAGCTCTATCAGATAGAGACAACGCTTTCCATTCTTCTGGAGTATATTTTGATCTTGGTCTCGGTGATGACCTGAAGAACCTTCTTCCGTCTGATCCAACCTTATATGGATTCCCTTTTCTGTCCAGTTTCACGGTCTCACCATCATCATTCAAGTAGATGATACCATCACTTGCCTTTCCTACGGACATGTGTTCCATTGAAGGATCTCCAACTGGCGGGTGATCTTCCCTGCCGGTCGAAGGTGATACCTTTGCCTTGGCAGGTTTGGACAATATTTTGGAGTGACCGCCATCAGGTTTTGGATCATCATCACCACCGGGATCATTTCGTTCTTGTTCTTCATCATCTGCTTCATGATCTTCAATGGCGTCTTCGTCGTCCTCATCCCTAATCTCCCTTTCCGCAAGCTCCTCAAAATCCATACCGGGCTCAGTTGGTTCGTAATCTCCATAGTCAATCATTTGACTAGGATCTCCGACCTCTGGCTCTCCATCTCTCCTGTCACGGATCTTCATGCCTTCCAACGTGTTGTTGATCTTCTTGTATCCTTCCTTCAACGGGAATTCGATGGGAGCGAGGAATACCAGGGTCTCTGTGAGCTGTGGTGTGAGTAGCTTTCTGATAGGGCGATTGGCATCAAATGCAAGGCTTTGATGTGCAAAAGTTTCAAGACTCCACACTCTGTATTGTCTCGACCAGTTCATCCCGGGCTTGATCTCATATCCGGCGAAAATACCTGGGATTCCCTTGGGATCAAACTTGTGCTTCTGCTCAATCCTTCCTTGACTGCTCGGCATGAAGAAGACCTTTGCACCAAAGGGAATCTTCTCTCCATGGAACTCTTTTCCATGTAGCTTGTACCAAGGGCTCACTCCATCCTCTCCTTCCTCAATGTTCAAAAGATGGCTGACGCATTCTACTGCATAGCTCCAGAAACATGGTGGTAACCCCGCTTCCAAGAGACAAGTTGCGGTTGTCATCATAATGAACTGATTGTTCCTCTCCGCCAGAGAATTGTTCTGAGGATGATTCGGTAGAGAGTGATCGAATGGGATCTTCAGCTGCTTCATAGCCGTCTCAAACTCTGGGGCTTTGTCGGCATAAGCAATCTTGATCTTCTTCAATCCTTTGAAGTGGTTTATTGCATTGACCACGTCCTTGGTAAACCTCTCTTTCGACGGATAGGCCCATATGACGCCTGTGTACCTGTCACGAATGACGAAGATCTCTCGATCAGTACTGATCCCTTGATCAAGGATGTTCCTCGTATCGACAAAATCAAAGGTAACCAGATCTCCAAAAGCTTTGAGCTTTCTCTTGAACGCTCCTCGATGCGTCTTGAAGTGTTTCATCTTTGCTCTGATGCATGACTCACAGTAGGGATTCTTGTAACGATGTGTGAGTAGATGCTCGATTTTCCTGGCATCTGCTTTCAGAGTTCCTCTTCTCACCATTCTGCTTGCACCGTCAACAATATCCACCTCGATGTCATCTGCATCATCATCGTCAGCTTCTGGTTCACTGTCTCCGGCGACATCTGATCCTACCTCATCTTCTTCTCCAGGAGATGCCTTGAACTTCTTATTCCTCTTTCGTCTTTTGACTTTTGGAGGCTCAATCACAGGGAGGTCGTCATCATCACACATGACGCCTTGAGGATCCACATCACAGTTGATGAAAGCCGATTGGTAATCAGCTTCACCTTCTCCTAGGGTGAACCTTGCGATCATCTCCGCCCTTGTATCGTCGGTGGGAGTACAGAAGTCACTGCCCTTGACAATATATGGGATGTTTCCCTCTACTTCTAACATGATTTTCTTGTAGTTCGGGGAAACCATGTACGGGTTGCCGCAGGCTGGCCATATGAATGTGTATCCTTCCTCCATGCATTTCTTTCCAACAGACAGTACTGAAGGAGACTCATCTAGGACGAATGGGGAGTAGGTAGAGTCAAATTCGTCGAAATGAATGTCGGCGACTCCTTTTGTGGATGTCACTCCATTTGCAGTATAGAATGACATTGATTGGTCGCTTTCTCTCACTTCCAGACCTAATTTCTTGGCTCTGCCTTTCGATATCAAATCATACCCACATCCTGTGTCCATGATGAACTTTGTTCTTGACCCTTTGGCTGGAATAGACAATGTCTTTGTGTCTGCATGATCTTTCTTTCCCTCGCATACATGAGGAATGACTTTATGATGGAAAACTAGGCCGTCATCTTCGTCAAAAGACATAGTGACCGCTAGGTCACCCTTTGGTCCAACTGGTATTCGGACCCTCTTGATCTCAGTGTAGGGGACCATCAATATGCCTCTTGCCTCTGCGACCTTTTCTTCAAATCTGATTTGTTCTTTCCTCGTGTAGCAGGTGAGCTCTTTCTCATCGTATCGTTTGATGTCTGGACGTAGAGGTTTCCTTTCTACTACCTTCCATTTGTTCCTGACTGAGTAGATCGCTTCGTTCAACATGATCTCACAAGTCTCTTCATCAAAGGATACTTTTGCACCTCCTTCTCTTGCCTTGGCGGATGCAGCAATCCCTTCATCTTCGGATTCGTCCATGAAGAGTTCACCGTCAATGGCTGGGGCTCCAGGCTTCGCCTTAGGCTTCGGTTTGGGTTTTGCCTTGGGCTTTGGCCTATCGTCTCCTGAGTCAGCTGGTGCAGATATCCCTTTCTTCGGAGAGGCTTTTGGGTCATGGTAGAACTTGCAATCCTTCCCTTTGTCACAAGTTCCTCGAATCCACATCCAACATACTGGCTTGTCATTCTTTCCGACAGAAGATCCTCTGGATGGTGATCTGGGTTTCTTGTGACTGAATGGGCAATCTTTCCCCATAGTGCAGTTACCTTTCACGAAGTATTTGCATGGTATCTTCTTCTTGTCTGTACACGGACTTCGGCTGCGATCCTTTCCATCACCTTTACCTTTCCCCTTTCCCTTTTTGTTCTTGTCTTCAGGATGCTTCTTGGGATTGGGTTTCGGCTTCACTGCAGCAGCGTCTTCTGAGACAACCTGTTCTTGTTGCCCTTTTGGTTTCTTCTTCGGATCAGCTGGTGCAGCTTTCAGTTTTGGAGCAGGTCCGCCTGGTTTGAGATTCTGAAAGATATTGGCCACATTCTTCACTGCCTTCTCCTTTTCCAGGATCATCCTGTCTTCAGTTTGCCGTTCGATGTGCCTTCTGATCATATCACGTAGATGTTTGTATGTCTTCTTGGCATCATCGTCGTTCATGCTGTTGTAGGCGCTGATGTCGTATGCCATGAGGTTTGAGTTCCTGATCTTTCTCCATAGGAGATCCCGAAGAGTTTCGTCGCTCGGGACGTCAACGGGCTTCATTCCTGCCAGAATCTCATCCCAAGTGTGGAAGAACAACGATAAGTTCTTGTCTCCTTGATTTCTAGTTGGTAGAGGTGCATTGAAGTATATAAGACTTCCACATTTGATGTTGTCTTGAAATTCATAAGGATCAGGGCTAGGACCTCTCTTCCCTTTATGAGGCTTGATGTTCTCCCTTTTGCATTGATCCTCGTCCTCAGCTTCATAGCTACACCTGAACCATCATCTTTCGCATCCATGACGACCTTGGTAAGAGCTAGGCCGAGTTTGGCATCGATTGAATGGAATCTTTGGTCTCCTGAGTCGACAAACTTGTCCGGATCAGGATCGTCCATGGCTTCTTTGATCCAGTCGATCCAGGGCTCTTGATCTGAATCATTGGCCGCAATGATGATCGATTGAATGAGATTTGCTTTCCATAGTCCAAGATCATTGATCCTGGGCCATGACGGAACGTTTATCTTTGATTCTTCCTTCCTCGATACTTTCATGATTGTAGAGGTTGCCGGTGCAAGATGAGATGAAGAGGATGCTTCTGCTTCTGAAATCTTGTCCCTCAATGATTTGTTCGCCTCGGATAGCTCAATTGATTTCTCCCTTTCCTCGGCGTACTCATTGTGGGTTTCGGCATACCATTCATACATCTCATCTCGGCTCTCTGTCATTTCATTGTACCCGTCCTTGTAGTGCTTCGCCTCCTCTTTTGCGTTCCGAATCTCATCTTCCTCGGACGCGTGGGTTGGTAACCCGCGGTCTCTGGAACTAGGACGCTTGCTGTACCGAGAGACTATGGGTGCCATTCGTGCTTCTGCTTTTAATTTCGCATTTTCCATAATGACATTCTTTGTCTCCTTCTGGCTTTCCAATAGTGCATTCTCCAGTTCTCTGATCTTCTGTTGAATTTCAGCACCATCATCGCCGAACATAGGAGCTCTCATCATATTCTCTCTTTTCAGCTGTGCGTTGGCTTCGGATAGAGCGAGGTTGGCGTCTTTCAACTGTTGTCGTTCACGGATGGAACCTTCTAGGACTTCGTTGTTGAATATTTCTCCTTTTGCGATAACCTCCTTTGCGACGTTTGCTTCGTATTCATGGTGGCTCGCCTTCATTTCTGCCATTTCTTTAGCAGAGACTTCAGTCTGGCATACAAATATCTCCATCCTCATGCCCACTTCCATCTCTTCTATCTCCGCTCTCGCGTTGAGTTCAGCTCCACGTGCCATAGCTAGTTGACCTCGTAGATGATCAATAACCATAGCTTCCTGATTGCTCTGATCTTGAGATGAGTGAACACTGTGTTGAAGACGTCTTTCCCTGACCTCACTGTTCCATTGTTCTTCTCTCTGGTGTTGGATCACCTCGTGCATGTTGACATTCTCATCCTGTAGCGCAATCATTCTAGCTTGTATCTGGTCAGCTATTCCGACGAAGGCTGTGTTCTCATCCTGAATGGCTTTTGATCTTCTATTGATCGCCAATGAAGATTCATTCTGTTCTTGGATGTGTCCAATTGCTGCTTGAAGCTCTTGGGACATTCTGTCCTTCGTTGCTTTCACAGATTCAAGCTCTGAATGTTCTTGATGAGTTTCTTGTGCAAGCTCTTGATATCTCATGTAGATATGTTCAGCTGTCGATTCCGCCAAGCGTAGCTTGTGTTCGAGCTCTTCAATTCTTATTGTCGCTCCTTCATCTTCCTGTGTCATCTCTTGTAGATGTTTCTGCATCTTCCTGTTGTAGTCAGACATTTGCCTGAACTCCACTTCAGCCTCGTGGTGTAGTCGTGAGTATCCGGCTTGGATGCATTCATATTCTTCATGAAGAAAATTGTATGCGTTTCTCGCCGATCTCAATTCTTCACCCAGCTGAATCTCTCTTCTTTGCTCTTTTGTTCCTCTATCATCGTCACGTCTCTTCTCTATACTCCTTCTTGGGGATCTCGCGGTAGACGTTATAGGCGATGTAGATCTTGTTGTAGCTCTCATCGATCTTCTTGGTCCTACGGGTGCAAGATCGGTCAGATTCCGAGCCGGTGGCACGGATCTTTCCGAGATTTGTGATCCAGTAGGCATAGTGATAACGTCAGCATTTGCTGATGAATCAGTACCCATTGTAGAGTCTGGTGACGAAATGGTGTTGGGACCACCAGGAGCAGCGAATGAATAGGGTTCGCTTCCATTTCCTCCTGAGCTTGACATTGCAGGTTTCTGTAATGACTAGTCTTGTTCTTGGTCTCGTGTAGCTCGTACGGCTATAAAGAGCGCGTACGGCTGATAACCTGCGAGTGGATCTTAATCAGCGAAGTTTGAAGCTATCACTGACGGTCCATAAGCGGCGTAGCGTCGGAACGGAAACCGCACCTTTTCTAGTCGCTTGATCCTTGAGCCAAAGTACATATGGTACATATATATGTACAAGTTGCACTGTACGTGTCGCTGCACTTCCATTCGCAATATATATATATACAGTATATAATAGCTATCAAACAACGTAATAAGTACTGTATACATCTGTATACCAGTATACTGTAATGTCTAAAGAAACAATGAAAAAACACACTTCAGGAGGAAGAAAGTTTGGCAACAACATCACTTGAGACAGGCGGATTAGTTCGGGGCGGAAACTACTCCGCTGGCATTCCACTGTGATCCGCTCTAGGATTCAAAGGGGAAAGGGTTGTAGGATATATTATGTCGTGGCTGTGTATGATACATTAGCTTCTTCTACACCATACCAATCTGTGCTTATGATTCTCTTGGTGCTTGCCCCCCCCTTTTCAGAAAAAAGGTTGCCATGTGGTTCACTCAGGTTGCGTTCGCAAAGCGGTCCACCGGTGCGCTCCATGTCGTGTCCCACATCAGTCTTACGTCCATTTGCTTACACCCTGGAAGATTAACATAGAACCATAGAACCTGAGAACCACCTGGTATACACACCCTTTTACTCGAGATAGTTTGCAAGGGTGCAAGGGTCGCGCCCCATTTGCTGATCTACATACACCCTTTTACTCAGTCTCTGTTTGGCGGTCAAGGTAGTTTGCAAGAAATCGGCACAAGCCACGTGGGTCTCGTGCCATACTTCTCTGCAACGACTCGAGCGAAGGTGTTTGGCTCGCAAAGACTAGACCTGTTCCCCAAGTTCACTAGGAACTGAACCCTCGATTCCAGTGTTAAAAAGGATCTTATTATCGAGGTTGACCTTTCATGAAGCAGCCAGAATCTGTCAGGACACCTGGTGGGACCCTGTCTGCTTCCTGGATTTCCTGGGCTGATTGTGCCAAGTAACAAGTGCCCTCGATGGAGAGCTGAAACCTCAGCTTGGGACGTGATGGCGGTGGAGGTCCCGACATCGTGGGATCTGTCAGCAGATTCGCTAAGAAAGCCTCAAACGACAGGAACATCCACCTCCATTCCAAGGGGGGTTGAAGCCGGAGAACTTCAATGACATCGGCCAGACTCCACCCCATTGGCTTCCCTACTCTTTCTGTTTGATCCACCCGACCAGGTCCGAACTCCCTCGACGAGGAAAGGTGCGGCGCTGTGAAGCCATCGACCAGACTCACATCCACCCAGTCGCAGCCCTTCCTCAGGAAGGCAGGGAGACTTTTACAAGCCAAGGAAGGCAGGGGGAGGAGAACTATGGAGAACTGGAATCACACTCTGGGACTTAAAAGAAGCAACTGGACTAGAAGCAACACGCTTTTTCAAAAGCATACTGGCCTTCCCATGCCTTCCCAACTCTTACAAACCACCAACCAAAAACGTACAAATTCTTCAACGTCAAAAATGCCCGGAAGCACACGGCCGGCGCCGTTTCAGCCCTCCTGCGTGTTGCAGCGTCGCTCGCCTCTGCGACGCACCGCCTTCGCTCCGCCAGGCTTCTGCGTGGCAAAGTCACAGAGGTGCGCGTTGTCCCCGAACGTGGCCTCAAACTTGGTGTCCACGGGTGGCGCACAGCCCTCCTGCAGTGCTGTAGTTTGGTGTAGCCCTCCTTACGTCTTGAACTTGTTGACATGTTTTTCTGTGGTGGGTCGTGGGTGGTAAAGAGAGGCAGGGGTTTCAACTTGGGGTGACTTGTTTGCATGTCAACTGAAGCTCATTTATATAATAGATATATTATATGGTATAAATCCACGTTTCTTGTCACCATGTCACCTACTTTTTATACTTTGTGTTCTTGGGATCTTCTCATTTTCCTTTTCTCATGACCACTCCCCTTGGCCCAGCATGTCAACCTTGGTGCCAAAAGCGCCCGATCGACCCCCGCCGCGGGGCTTCGCCTGGTCGCATTCTTGTCCCACTCCGCCACTCTCACCGATCAAGCAATGATTGCCTGACGAGGTGGTCTGGTCTAGCTGAAGTGCGAAGTAGCCGATGCAAGTTTTGAACCATTCTAGAACCGACTTTGAGTCGGATTAAGGATGATTAAGGCAGTTCTTGTAGCACTGCCTTAGTGGGACGTCGCCCATCACCACGACAGTTCAGTCTGACCTTGGGGTCCAGATGGGTCCAGTTCGGAGCGGGGGGGAACCCCGCTCCATTCGGCCGTTCGCACTGAAAAAGGTGCTCGGAGAGTGGCCACCAATGGTTGCAACATATTTGGTCAGCGATGCTGCATTAAAGCAGCGGTACGCACTCCTGGGAAGAGGGAGAAGCGAACATGATTTTGCATTTAGCAATAGCAATGATTGACTCTTAGGACCCCTTTTCCTCGAAACATGGACTTCAAGGTTCGTGCATCACAGTCATGACACTGTTGGCCCAAACAGTCCCAAACATGATAACTCCAATGTAGGGGCCTTGCGCTATATGGCAACCCCACTACTTATCGGGAGCATTTGCCAGCCTTCCGAAAATGGAGAGATGGAGTGTATACCGGCCATCAACGGTCTCCTTTACAGTATATAGGTCATGTCCTATTTTTCATCCTGAGCCTTTTGCCAAGTGCTCAGTTCGGCTCAGTTGCCATGCTGATCACAGCGGTACTTCGGCCAGTAGCGGGTGCTCGAGAGATTTGTGGAGGTGACAAAGTCCTGAGACGCCCCGAGCGGTGTCCGAGCGCTGCAAGGAGAAGCCCTAAATGCATCCAAATGCACGAACAAACAAACAGGCCAAGCAAAATGCAAAGCTGCGATGGTGAAGTACCCAATCTAAAACATCCACACACACACACACTAACGGGCATCACCAAACATTAGGCAAAAAGCACAAGTATACAGTATACTACATACGCAGCACAAATATAAAGGGCAACACAACTGCAGTGGCCGTAGATCAAAACAATAAATAACAATAAGCTGTACACAATGGACTTCGCTCCTGCCTACTTTGGTCCACCAAGCCTATACAAACACCAAGACTCCCACATGGCATTGGGCTCTATCTTTACGTTCTGCAGGTCAGGCCCAGTGCCATTGCCCGCCAAATGAGCGATCCAAACCTCAGCATGAAGGTCCCGAACCATGCGTGCGACGAAACCACGAGGTGTCCAAGCAAAAGCAGAAAGGCCTGGCAACATTCCTGCAGTGGATCGCAGTGGGTGTAGAACCTTTTGCCTTCCATTTGGGGCACCAAGGTGGGGGGTCGGGCTCCCAAACTGCCAGGAAAGTTCTCTCTCTCTCTCTCTCTCTACTTGATGAGGGGTGAGAAGGCGATGATGAGGCCATGTGATGCCTGGTAAATCGTGAGTCTAAGTCTCTGAGAGAGTTTGCTTCCGGTCTTGGCATCTTGGTACTGAGTTCCTGCCCTACAGTGTTTCCCCAGAAAAGGTCCGCCCGAATGCTGGGCACCCTCGGTCAGCCGGGCCACCGGTTCGCTGCCACAGGCGTTGTGAATTCGAAGCCGCTTTGGGCGACCGTCGGGTGTCAAGCCGAAGGGTCTCAGCTGGCCTGGGAGGCAGGTTCTAGAGCAGGTCAGACCGTGATGGTTCTAACCATCAATACCAATGGAATAGGAGCATTACACTATATCAATTAATATATATCATGAATGTACTACATTATGCTACTCTCTCTCTATATATATAAACGACTAACTATAATGTATAAGAATTAAATAGAATTAATTGAAAGTATACAATACACATGAATCAATGCTCTATGATGCTGCCCAAAAACCCAGATCCTGTAGCTGATAAACGACTTTTCCTTGTACCGCATTGGGTCTGGTACCCCATGGAGGAGCCAAGCTGCCACTTGGGCTGGTCCCGATCACCCGAAAGGTCGTCCGACACGCGGAGGCCGCGGTAGCGAAGGTCGGCGCGGGCCGACTCCCTGACTGGAGGGGGTTCAAATCAGGTGTTGGTGGTGCTCCTGGGCCTCAAACTTATCAAAATTCATTTGCCGAAGATTGCGAGGCACATTGCCGGAGATGTCAACTTGGCATGCAGAATTCAGCAGGCTGCCAAAATCAGTCAACCCCCACCAGCCAAAGCAAACCGTTGTGTGGATTGCCTTGGAAGATCCTACCACCAAGAAACACATGTCTAAACAAACTTGCGTTTTGGTGCAAATTCCCGTCCTGGGAGCATATACTCCATTCATTTCCAACCGAATTCTGAATGCTGAAACTGGTTCAGGTTCTCTGCCACATCCTCCCCCATCGAGACCATCCAGCTCAATCTGGTGGCCGACGCTAGGGCGCAGCAGGGCCACAATCACGAGGAAGAACCCCATGGCACTGCTTTTGGAAGCTTGAGAACCCTGTAAAAGGTCAGCAAATGTATGCAAATGTCATGCGCAGGGCTGCCAAAGCTGTACTTCGTTTCTGAGCCTTCCGGAGGTTTAAAGTTTATATACTCGCCTCGCAGCCTCACAATGATCGTAGCAGATTGTCTAGGTCTTCAATTTGGCTTCCCACCAACCATTGTCACTTGAGTTAGGCACTACCCCGCTGGTTACTACACCAAGAAATGTTCTCTTGTGTGGGCCCTTAAAGAGACTCAAATACCAGTGAAACGACACACACACACACACCAAACAAATTAAATTCCGTGCAATCGTGAGTTCTGCCGCGTCCAAACAACTGGGCAGTTCAACGGCTCCATGGCTAACGGTGGACTCACCTCTGTGCTTTGACGCATGGGAAGCGATAGTCTTTTGTTTAAAAGGGAAACGATAGTCGTGCATGCTACGCACACAAACAAGTTCGATTGCTCAATCTTTTGGGCTCATCGTCCATTCTCCTCACACCCACAGCTTGGCTGCCAACGTTGGAGGCACCGCTGCCCATGAACACATGCGCCCCACCAAGTGGTTGGCTGCGAGCGGGCCACCCAGCTTCTTCCAAAGCTCACCTGGCCTTCCTCTTATTATGTCTTGTTTAGTTCTTAACTCATTGTTTCGAACCCGTCAAGAATAAGACTAAGAATGTGAGGCAGGGTAGGAATGATATACAGCAGGCTGTAGCAGGAAGCTCTGACAGCGAGTGGCTTCGGACGGGTCAACTTGCCAACTGTTCTCCCTCTTCCAACATGACCCTTCCAGCTCCTTGTGATTATCCGATGTCTGGACTGTTCCAGAAATAGAAGTGTGAATCCCAATTGAACATGTATAGTGGGATTCTTGGGCGTCGCAACATATTGTATGCTTCTTGCTCTGGCATTGATTACTGGTTCAAATCCGTACCCGTGATTTGATCCCAAGCAGTGGAAGCTCTCAACCTACCCAAAGTTCATGATCCTGACAGGTGCCGTAGAGCCTTGTTGGACTGTGAAAAGCGGCTTTTGAAGGCGCAAGAGTTGGAGAGGACTCTTCTGACTCTTGTGCTTGGAACAAAGGGAATGACGGTAGGTAAGTTGCAAAGTGATTCAAATCCAAGGTAACTCATGCCCATGCTCAAAGCATGCTCGTTTGAGAGGGGCAATCGACCTTCACCTTCGGAGTGGCGAGCGGTCATATTTGGCAGTTCTTTACCATGAACATGTGTCTCCATCACGGTTTCACAACCTCCCTCAAACGCTGAGGTGCTTTCGCCAGAGCAGCCGACACATTGGACAAAATAGGTGTTCAAAACAACAACCTGCAAAACGCCCCCGGCCACACACCCCGATATGAAAAAACATGACAAAAACTCTTCTCACTGGGGGCAGCTGCGCATGGACCAAGATTTGATAAGATTTGAGTTTCCTATACTGAAAGCAACCCCTTGAAAATGACCAAAACTGATCATGAATGGCAAATGATGCCCCTTGTGAATTCGTGTGATTGTTGCGCCTCCTGTTGTCATAGAGCTGTTTGGCTGCAATTCCGCTGTCTCGAGGCCATAGGTTCAAGTGATTTCCATCATTACATGGGTTGTTTCCTTTGAACTGTCAAACCTCAAAGCCACGTTCCTCATTTAAGCATACACTTCTAGCACCAAGCACTGGGAACATTTTGGAGCCAATGAAATGAATTGGATCGTCAGTTTCAGGTGCATCCTGCGATGCAGCGCGCACAACTGGCCTGGGTTAAACATGCTCCAAGAATCATCTTCCCAGCAACCCCAGGGGTTCATGCATTCTTTCGTCCAACTGGAAGCAATGAGCCCAGCGAACCCAGACCGCGCAACTGAGGTCCAAGCACCCTGTAGAACCTCGGAGAAGAACGGCGAGCCCAAGCCGATGAGGCTTCAGGGCTGAAGGAGCTGAAGGGGAGAAGCAACCATTGGGCCGACATCCTATTGGTGTTACCGGGTGTTATCTCAGGTGAAACTAGATGCCCGAGCCGTCCAAAAGAAAGGTCCAGGTTCACGGTTCAATCTGAACTTCTGTGTTCAGCTCCGCTGATAAAACCCCACAGGCTGACGTTTCTGGAGCCCATGTAAATACCATTCACCCAACATCAATTGCGCACTTGCCCTAGGTTGCCCTCATTACCTTTGGATGATGGCTCATAAAAGAAGGCTAGTTAGTTGGTGATACTGTAGTTGGTGCCATGCCACGCTTCACCTGTGATTGGAGATTTCAAAGCCATTGGGATGACCGAATATTGTATGTAACAAATCCATACCAGAGCTGCCAGGCCACTCCGACTCAAATATGTTGGCAACGCCTTGCACAAGATGGTGGTTGATCTCCAGCATTTCTTCCGAAACGCCATTCGTCGCAAAACAACCTCTTTACTTTCGCGAACTCCGCTCCCGGTTGAGGTCTGGTGATCTGGTGGCACCACTGCGATCTGGTACTTATGGAGGAGGAGTCAGGAGGGAGGAGCGGACAACTCTGATAAAATCTAACAACCCCCTCACCTGGCTGGTGGGGAATCACAACATGAACTGCCTTTGGGGAAGGGCTCTATGTGTGGGATAGAGCATTCATCGACTTTGTTTCAGGGGGTTCCAGGCCCCAGGTGGTGCCCCAGGGTGTCTTTCTTCCACTTGCAGTGCGTCACTGGGGACCGGGACGTGTCCCACCTCCTTAACCAGGTCAATCTGATCTCTGACGCGCTGCGCGGCAGCGCCTGCCAAGTTCGGGACACCACTTGACACCAACCAACCAATGGAAGGCAATGGACATCAATGGACAAATGGGAAAGGAACATCCAAGCAAATTCATGACACGCCACGTCCCAGTCTGACTATAGGTGATAGAACCCAACTTCCAACTCAAACATGGTCCACGCCACGCCATACCACGCCTCAGAATCTCATGAGAGGCTTTGCTGCTCTCCCCCAAACGAACCCAACTAATGTAAATCCACAGCACTGAAAGGAGGGGACCTGTTCTGGGTCAAGCCGCCGATTGAAGGTCTTTGGAGCGAATGGTCTGACCATGCATCATTGACCAGGCACAGCGTGACAAGGTTGACTCTGTATGAATTGGTTCAAGCATGCACCTCAGCATCCTCAGCATGCCATCTTTGAGACTGAAAGTAGTGGATCACTCTTTAAAGTCAACCTTTAAGAAGAAAAGCCCATCAATCAAGCACGCCAACTCTGCCAAAATCTCAATATACAAGTAAAGCCAGGTTCGTGAAGATCAACGGATTGATGTCAAGCCCCGGCATCCGCTGAACTACGCCCGTCTCTGGGCGAACCCAACGTTCCGCCCGGTTTTGCTCACGCTGCCGGTGATGAGACACCTGGTGGAGAGCGGAAAGGGATGCTCGTTTTCACTTGGCCTATAGAGCCCAGAGAGGACTACACCTAAAGTTTCTTCAAAAGGTCAAATGAATGCAAACAAGTAGAGGTTTCTAGAGACAGGTACGGCACAAAAAAAAACATGCGGTTCCACTTGAACTTTACGACACCACAAACCACCGTGCACATGACCCCATGGGGCAAGCCCACACACACACACACTCCAATCACATCATCACAGTACATCACATAAACAACGGTCTCCAATCGCGTTCCAGTACACTGCACACCACATCGCCTCGCTGCACTTCATCATACTGCATCCCCGTTTCCCATCGCATCTCACCACATTGCAATTCAACACGCAAATCACCTCACATGATCACATGTATCTGGGCAATATAAAATAATTCCTGGGTCGTCGGTTAATTTCGTTAAATTCAAAAACTGAATTTAGTGACGTCGTCGAAATTACGAAATTATGGTGACGTCGTTGTGCCCTAACGCCCCCCAGCCAGCCAACACGCTGGCCAGCCAGGGGCGACCAAAGCTGAAGCCACGTGTCCACCTGCGCGCGAGAAGGCTCTGGCTAGTGGAACTGGAGCGATTGCAGTGGGTCTTTTGTGGTTCACACAATTTTTGTTCGTGTAGTTTGTTCGTTCGTACAAAGATCAAGAGCCAGCTCAGCAAGCACAATGGATTTTTGCCAGGGAGGGAAAACTATTGCTTGAGGTCCGCGACACAAAGTGCAAGACCACCATTTCCTCTGACTGGGTGTTTTCCTCAGCTTGGCTAGTACATGCAAATTTGACAACACGCAAAGGAAAGCTAGCCAAAACCAATTTTTCCCAGCGTAGTTTGCCGAGCTACAACCTGATAAAGCCCCAACAATCCACTTTCAAGGCCGCCAGGCCTCAAATCCTAGTTCGGCGAACTAGGCCCGAAATCGTTTTTGGGGACCCTTCTGAAAAGGAGAGCTTCGTTTCCAGGCCCAGATGGGGAAACCCGACAACTAAGTTGAAACAAGCCCCTGTAGTGAAGCAAACTCGCGTTAGGACCACATACTTTACCTACGAGCTCTGCAAAGTTTATGGGTTCGATTCCCCTTGCCCCCCTCCTGTTTCCTTTCGTTGGCCCAAAATCTTGCTTCAAGACAAATTTGACAACACGCAAAGGAAAGCTAGCCAAAACCAATTTTTCCCAGCGTAGTTTGCCGAGCTACAACCTAATAAAGCCCCAACAATCCACTTTCAAGGCCGCCAGGCCTCAAATCCTAGTTCGGCGAACTAGGCCCAAAAACGATTTGGCCAGGAAAGAACCAGTCAGGTTGGGTGTGAAAGGGAAAACAACCAAACCATCACTACTTCAAGTTCCAAGGATCTTTTCCGTCCACAAGATCTGGCTGAATGGTCCGTCTCTGAGAGGCTTTGAGGCTAGGGAACACGCTTGGCCGAACACGGTCCGTAGGTGTTGTTGGGCACTCATCATGGCTGGAGGGCCGCTTCATGGGGGGCACAACTAAAAGAACTTCAAAACTTCCCGACCTCGAAATTGGGCAGTGTTTTTTAGTGGTGTGGAGAGTGAGCAGGTGAGGCATGACTTCTTATTTTTTTGGAAACTCGAGCCCGAAAACTCAAGCAAAACTCCAACTGACTGACATCCTCTTCCCCATGCAAATCCAGTCCTAGATCCAGTGCCCACGCCCGCCCGCGCCTCCAAAATCTCTGCCAGGACTGTGAAGTCGATGAAGTGTGTGTGTGTGTGTTTTGCGTGTGTGTGTGTGATGTTAGTATGACCATATACCTTAATTTCAGCTTGCTCGTTAATTTCAGGTGACGTCGGTGACGTCGTTTTATATTGCCTAGATGTATGGCAACCCTAAACCTCCGCTACAACAGTCCAAGAGTCCGCCACACTAAGAAGCGGTAGACTCGAGCGTCAGTCCGAGACCAGTTTTCATCACATTTAATGTTCAAGTGCGGGAACTTCTAACCTCCAGCTCTGGTACAGGTGATGAAAGGTGCAAACATGTGTAAACACTTTGATTCGAGTCCGGGATGCTCATGTGGCCCTTGCAACACAAAGAAGAATATCAGTATGGGAATGAGGGACCCATACCTCAAAGTGCGCGTACTTATGTGATCTTATGTGTGGGTCAACACAGGGGGACTGGTTGATCACTCAAAATGATCAGTTTCCTCTATAAGGGATGTCAAACGAAACCATGGTTTGGTGGCAAAGGTTTGACTCACGGCCATCTTGGTCATCATCCTGCCCTTGTGTGATAAAGAAACCAAAGGTTTATATATAGGTTAGGTTTATGGTGTACTATACTCAGAAATAGGTATATATTGTAGGCAGGTCAAACACCTCCGTCCCGTGATACCTTCTTTCAACGCCCGCGCCGAGACCGACGAAACACATAGACCGGAAACATGTCCAGAAATCATACCCCTTGATTGTTCCTATGGTCTACATGTCAGCCAACAATCAAGGCCTGTCAGTGTCTACCCATGTGTCTCACTGTCGATGCTTTTTGGAACACGCCCGACGTCTCCGTCGTTCGGCCTCTTGATGGAGTCGTTCAGCCTGCTGATGCCGCGCCTCCGTCTCCTGGGACCGCTGGATGGGGAAGTTCCAACGGGTTTGGGCAGGGTTTAGGGTCAGGGTGTTGTAAATCCTCGAACATATGACGCGCCAATTTGCAAGAGGAGACCATCTGAATGGAGGAATGGCAAAGAATAGACTTGAGGCCAAGGGGGGGGGCGAAAGCTAGCGCTCCAGAATGGGAAAGTGGAGGGCAGCGAGGTAGGAAAAAACACGGCGCTCTTTTTGGAGGCAGGGGTGAAGAGTCCTTTATATGTGGCTCTTTGCCCGGATCCTTCCTCCTGCGAGAGAAGAGAGAGAAGAGAGACGGAAAGACGAGAGACAGAGAGGAGAGAGAGAGAGAGAGAGAGGAGAGAGAGATGAGAGAGATGAGAAAGAGATGAGAGAGATGAGAGAGATGAGAGAGACAGTGAGACAGTGAGAGAGTGAGAGTGAGAGTGAGCGAGTGCGGCCGCAAGATACGCAACGCTAACCGCATGCCAAAGAGCGACGACAGACGACAGGACGGAGTCGAACTTGCGAAGAGGGAGGAGGGAGGAGGGAGGGAGGGAAGATGGGAGGAAGACAAGGAGGAGGAGAGGGGGGGAGGTGGGGAGAGGGGAGGTGGGGAGAGGGGGGGGGGGGTCTTCGACCTGAAAAATCAGGGGTTAGGATTTGCACCCGGTCGAAAGAAACCTTGCTATCGCAAGAGTAACTCCAGCTAGCTTCGCTAGCTTTCGTGATATCTTCCACTCAGGATTTGCTGACAAGGTCTGGCCAGTCCAGCTTCCAGCGTTGGACCATCTCCTGTCAGACTGGTTCGGAGAAAAGGGGCGAGACTGGGATTGACACAACCCAG
The DNA here is from genome assembly GCA_963970005.1 of Durusdinium trenchii. Classification (NCBI taxonomy): domain Eukaryota; class Dinophyceae; order Suessiales; family Symbiodiniaceae; genus Durusdinium; species Durusdinium trenchii. The sequence continues at coordinate 853,969 of CAXAMN010003113.1, forward strand.
GATGACCACCAATTCGAGTCGAAGGGAGTCATGTGTATATATATATATGTATATTGGGTCCATCCTATTGCCAGTAATGCCACTAACAGTGGATGAGGATGGTTGGTAAAGGCCTTTCTCTAAAATAGTGATAGTTGTGTACTGACTGTTGCAGGTAATAGGACACTCCCAATTCATGTTTATACTGGCAAATTGCCACGTTCTTGAAAGTGACTGTCCTTTTCCGTCCCTGTTTGTGACCTTTTACCGGGCTGGCACTGTGACCTCAAACTGGGATATCAAGTTTGGTCGCTCTGTCTGAAAAACCATGCATGTGGGATTTGTTTGCCAGATTTTTGTTGAGATCTCAACCGGGAGTGGTTGCTCTCAATCTGTGTGGGGGGATGTGGTCATTCCTCGACTCCCGACAAATGAGGCTCCTCCACAAACCAAGGTGACGTTGCATTTAGGTGTTTCACGTTAGCTGGCCGAACAACACGCAAGACAAACAAATACTACAACATTATTAACCAATTACAACATACACATATAACAATACACAAGACAGACTGTATATACATACGCTAACTATTGTATATAATGAACTGTATTTAATTGTATATGTATATAAATATCTTAGCCGCTCTCCGAACAGCTCTTTTTCTCTCCAGAGTC
>CAXAMN010003113.1:854632-895589 GCA_963970005.1 Durusdinium trenchii
ATTTAAAACAGGGAGGACTGTTCGGGTGCAGGGACTTGACCCAAAATGGCCACGTTGTTCGTCCCTCTAAGCAGACATTTACTTTAGTACATGTTGCACAATCTGTATATACACTGATGCCTGGCACCCATGGAAGCAAAAATGGTTGATTCTTTCTTGCCTACCCAAAAGCACCCAAAGAATCATTACCTTTGTGGTGACTGCACGCGATCACTAGCATCTAGATTGTGACGGGTTTTAGCAAAATCTGGGCAACCCTATATGTTTGTTGATGGACGTGGCCGGTGCCGGCTTCCTGATCTGGTGACTGTGCACATACAGTAAGTGTCTGAACACACAGGACACGAGACGGCAAAAAAAAAAACACAAACAACTGAAGAACGCCATTGGCTTCTCAGTGGAGCACTGTTAAATATGCAAAGGGCCACTACCTTCATGTGATCCTCATTCCCAATCCTCGACTCCTAAATGAACTTTTCTAGGAATGTGGTCAAATCTTGCAACAACCCAAAGAGACCTTTGACCGTCACACTGTGTGGTACTGCCTTCATGCCGTTCATCTCAGCATGATGCAAGCCCACCATCCTCGGACTGGGCTTCCGTCAGGGGCTCGTGCAATTCCCAAGATCGTCCCCAAATGCAATGCTTGCAAGAAGCTACTAGGAACAAGTGCATCGCTTCTAGTAACAAGTGCCTTACTAGTAGTAACAAGAAGCTAGTAGAAACAAGAAGCATTTAATGCTTGCATTTGGCCGACTTTCTGACAGCTTCTGCATGAGCGACACATCGCTGTTCCCGAGCAACAGTACAACCACCCTGCAGAAGTCTTCGCTGCCCAAGTCAACTGCAGTTTCTTTTGCGGACAATTTTGTCTCTTTTTCAACCATTGGGGGCATCGTCATGGCCAAGAGACCGCTTCTTCTCAGACCGCTCCTTCTGAACAGCCGTTCCCACCTGTGAGTGCAATGAAGCGATCAGTTCACGCTTGTGCCATTCCGTTCTAGTTGACCATCACCAACTTTCCAAAACTATTGAATTCATTTTTTTGCTTACAGGTAACTCGGTAGCCAAAAGCTACAAGCTCATCATATCAATCCCTTCTCCAGACTCTGTGCAGCATAAACTCTGATAAACCAACTTGCAAGTTCCTTTTGGTGGCCAAAGTGCAGGGATTCCTTTTCTCCTTCTGGTGCATTGGCTCGGAAACGGGCCCGTGGACCGTGGACCCCTAAGCATTGGCTACCCACCAGAGCTCTTGGAGCAACAAGTTGATTGACTCCCTGCTGAGCAGTCTAAGATAGTCTAAGGTTGTGTTTGACATTAAGCCAGCTACAGTAAACCATCAAAGGATGCAACAATGAGAAATCAAGAGTTGGCTAGCATATTTGTCTGACTCCATCACTGGAAGGCATCCGTGCATCTCCAGAAACCCAAGGGACTGCGAACATGTCGCTGCCTCAAACCTGGGGCTGACATGTTAGAAAGGACTGCCAGAATACATCAAGACTGAAATTCAGTAGCATCAAGGTCTGTTTGCAACATGAGTATTGCATGGGAGATGTTCTTGCTTCTGGAACAGGTTCAAATGTCACCCCCTGGCTGCAACCCCAAAGCCGAACATTGGTGACGTGTCAAGTCCGAGCGGGGCGATAGCATCAGCCTGAAGGAGACGTGATTCAGCTCTTTTGAGCGCCAAGCACATCTTTAGCACCAGGTAGGATGCAGATCTTGAGCACCAATGGATGCTTACATACTGTAGATGTCAGGGTGCCAACCACGAAAAATCCTCCTGTGGAGCCATAGATGGTGGAGACATCATCATGTCAACCGATACTCACAGGTGTCCTGCACCAGCGGATGAATATTAAACAGCTTCTGGAAGTATAGCACGCACCCTGCAAAAACATTTCAAGAAGAACGCGGATATTTGCTAGCCATGGCATGCAACAATCGGGCAATGAATTCACCATGCCTGCGCCTGTGCCACACATCCCAGCTAGGGCACAAGATTTGAAACTATGTGCACTTGGCATGGCCCCATCTCCATGTTCTCGATTCTCCATGGCCACTCATCAAGTCTCCAGCTCAATGACTGAGCTATTCCAAGCATATCAACATCTGAGCTCGCAAACTCTTTTCGCAAGCCTCACTGCTGACCTAAACAGATTTCTGGACCACTCTTCCTTGTATCCTTCCAAAGACCTAGAGTTGTGAGTAGTGAAGGCATTGTGCCTGTGTCGCGTGCACTTGCGTCACGCAAATGGCTTTCCCCAAGACCAGGCAGGACCATGTTGATCCGAACTAAGGAAAATACATAGGATTCCATCCAGGACCCAAAATCCTTAAGCAAGGCTTCTAATGCACTCGGCAGAAGCTTAGGTATTCCGAATCCCCCTGACGCTGTTTGTAAAGAAGAAGTGTCGACAAACGCTCTCGAGCTTGCACTATGTTTGGGATGCAAAATGCAGGTTCTTTTTGTGACGTATACTTCCGTCCGCATGTCCAGGCCGATCAACAGAGAGAAGAACCACCGACCCACCGTGGGGTCGGGGATTCAACACCAGCCGATCGTCCATTTAGTCAATGAGGGTCTGAAGGCTGACGATCGCTGGTGTTGTGAGCAAGTCCCTGGCCACCCGAAACCAGGGACCCAGATCTTCCGAAGTGTCTACCTTACTGCGAAGATTGGCATGTCAGCCTGGTCCAGTCTTCTGATCGCAATCGCGGAGGGGAACACTAAACTTCACTAAACCCTAGAGCTGGCCGCGGCCCTGCTACAAGTTACAAGGATTCCGTACGCCCATCAAAGCCACTTCGAAGCTTGTTCAAGCGTTGCACCACTGTAGCCAACCGGTCTTGCAACCCTGGCCGTGTGCGAAAAACGCAATGTAAATCAGCACATCCTGCTGGAGGGGCCTTGGTGGAGACCATCCCCATACCAAGAAGAGTGCTACCCTGGATTTGCTCCTAGGCCCAAGCAAGTTCATCGAGCCTTACAAAGTTCCACCTGCCACTGGGGACGGGGTTGTTGCTGAGCATGTCCTAGGGTCCTAGAGTACCCGCTACAGTTCCCATGCGTTGCCAATCAAGACATGAAAATCAGTCCAATTTGGATTAGGAGAGCACCAACTAACATTGTTTCACGCCCATGAGGAAGAACAACATGCGCTGATTGGTGGGAAACAACGATGAAAACACACTGAATCAAACGGCACCTTGGTCAACGGTCTCTCCGTTGGTTCCATTCGCCGCGCCTGCCACCTGCGCCGAGCTCTCGCGGAACGAGTCCACCAGCATGGCAGAGCGCTGATCCAGCAGCCAATCCGTGCGGCTGGGCCTGGTTCGCCGTCAATCGCAAGGCTAAATCGCAACCCAAAACAGGCTTGGCCTTCACCAGTCTCTATCTTGTGAGGATGGGCTCATCCGGGGATGGCAAGGAAAAACAAGAACCCTAAAATATATATGTTGAACTATGATTGGCAACATCTAGCCGTTCCAAATTGATGGCTCTTATTGAAACAGTAACACTTGAGGCCTGAGAAAGAAAAGGATCCTTGCGAAGGCATATATGGTATGTTCGGTTCTGGGGGCCATACCATGCCATATACATCCCGGTTCAACAATTTAACGGGCGACGCTAGGACCACCAATTTGTAGTATACAACATGTTCCACCCCTTACAAAAAGAGCGACAACATAGCAGTGAAATAAAGAAATTGTTATGACCAGAAAATGCTGATCCCAACGTATAGGCGCTTGTCCTGTCCAAAAACGCAGGATCTACAAATTAACTCAACCACTCATCTGCAAAGTGAAGACTCTGAACGCCAAATTCTATTACAGTAAAAACAAATTATATGCATATAAGGTCAGCTATAAGGTCAGCTATTATATGTTTCCCCGAATCAGTATACTGTACATCCAACATCAAGTTGGTCAGGCTTGGTTCGTTTCACGTGGTAAAATGAACTGTCACGGAAAACTGGTTCACCCGGTCCATCACCTCACCTGAAGCATGTTAGTGGAACCAAGCGGCACATCTGGAGAACTCTCGCTTTGAAGAGTATCTATGTCGATGCGGCAATCTTGCGAAGGAGGTTCAAAACCAGTGTCCTTTGGAAACCGGATGCTGCAATCACGACATGGTAAGCACGGTCGGCCAGGGACTTTTGAAACCAGCATGGCTTGATTCAAAACAGCCGATGCTCTTTTCCTCTTCTCCTCGCATGGAAACACTTGGGGCAAACCAAACTCAAATAGTCCTTCTTTGGCCAAGCGCCAAGCAAAACAGTTGCATGAACATCCGTATAGCATCGTATAGTTTCAGCAAACCCTTCATGTCGGGACCCAAAAAATTCCCAAACTTCGCGGCCGAGGACGAGTCCTCGAGAACTTCGGACAAGGCCTTCTCAGCCTGGCACATGTTCGACCCAGCAACCCAGCAACCGGCAGCCTGACTATGACGACTGCCCCGACTAGACGACTGCAGGGGTTGGGATTTCTGTTTTCTCATGTCTCTTCTCATGTCGGGGATCTGTAGATTTGTGCCCCATTGATGTGAGGCCGAGTCGGATCTTCTCGAGCTGCCTTTCCAGCCACCAGGGGCCTTGCCCTTCCTTTGTTCTCGGGAACTGCCGGCTGTCCCGCCCAAGTCCCGCCCAACAGCAGGCAAACCGCATGTACAAACAGGATCCTGCAGGGTGGAAACATGGCTAAACATGGATTTTTCCGTGTCATCCTCGCTCTCCCTCCCCTATCTTCGTGCTGAAGTATTACATATTGGTACATTGTACAACGTCAAAATGCTGATGTTAAGCATGTCTTACTGCTCTTTACCAACCCAGCCACATCCCTCGCCGGCACCGCCCTGGCCCGCTCGGCCTCTGCCAACAAGGGCTGCAGGCCCCCCTGCAAGACTTCGAAGCCTCAGGCGGTGGAGGAGGAGGAGGAGAAGGAAACAGAACATCAGTCAACTTGGTGAGTTTGTGCTGGTCTATGTGGGTCTCTTGGGTGCCTGCTGCTCAAGCATCCAGGGCTTGTAAAGTGGAAGGTTGCGGACTGAGGCCAGGGTATATATATATATACTATGGATATGATTATTTATACACACACATATATATATATATATGTGACAGTGAGCCAAAGTACTCGTTAAGCTTGTTCGTTTGCAATTCATTCATATGAACGTACTTGACTTTAAAAAATCGTACTTGACTTGTCTATAAGCACCTCGAAGTCGACCCATATATTTATATAAAGATATCTAAATCAAAAACCAGCGTTGGAGGTGGCCCACATTCGGTCTGGTTGATTCAAGGCTTGGGCTCACCTGAAAACCATGAATTTTGTCTGCATATGTTGCTTCAAGGGACATCAACCCATGAAGGGCAAAGCACTGTGAAGGGAGTACACTCAGGGATTCTTCAGGTCCCTTTTTCTTGGAGGATTCTCATATCCAGCCAGCTGGTTCCCTAAGACCCAGCCCTGAAACATCCTCAATGAACACAAGCGGCCCTTCATCGCAGCGGGGGGCTTCAGGCGGTCGTGTCTGGGACATGATGCCCAAAAGATGCACCGCCTGAAAGAATCCATTTGACAGGACAGTTCCCTGGAAGACCAGTTTCCTGTACAAAAAGTGAGTGGTTCGCAGTTCGCAGAAACCAGGAAACCAACCAGCAACAAGATCTGGATCACAGGATCTCAGGCAAGATCATGTTGGAACAGGACATCTCCTCCAAAATATGGCATCTATAGACCACTTGATTCCAAATCGTACATCCAAGTGGATGCCCGGATGCCCTTTTTTCTTCACGATCTTCGTGGTCGTCGTCCGCTCCGGGGCGATGGGGGATGAAGCGTGCGGTTCGAAAGCGGTTCTAGGCTATGCATACTAAATACTTTTTTCATTTGATGGGTCATGCGTCAACACTACTAAACAAGGAGCCTGTGGCGTTGGATGATGAGGATGATGGTGCCTTCTGGGAGGGCGTCACTGAACATGACCATGATATATGCCTTGGCAACCCTGGCCTAGACATGTCAGGATGACAATAAGAGCCACGCGCAATTTCAAAGACCAGTTGCAATAACGGCCTACATCTCAAAGGAGGTTCAAACTGTCGCAGGTGGACCGTGCACTTAGGTCCGAATTGACCAAAGTGCATGTATCAAAACGTGCATTCCGATAGCGGTACTAGAAACCCTGCAACACTTCCCATCGACCGATTTTGCGCCATGCCGGACTCGAACCCCCGTGACACCGTGGTGGAAGATCTTCGGGCTTGGTTATTTTGGACTCATGGGGGCGGAGCAGATTTTTCCGCGCTATTGCCCAGTAATCGCTTCACGGCGTTTTGCCCTTCATGGCCCATCGACGACCACCGACCCCCAGTGACAGTGACGCCCAATTTAAGAGCGGATTCGACCGGGTTATAGCTAGCTTTTGACGGTCCAGTTGCATGGATCTGATGAGGCGCTGTATACACACTTGTCGACATCGACAAGTTTTTCGAAAACTTTTACAGGATCCTCGATATTGGTTCACAGGACCTTCGATATTGTTTTCGATCGATTCCAAATACTACCTTGTAACACCCGGACAGGAGTTCTACAAAGAACGACTTGCTGAAGGTGGGAAGTATACATCCGGGTTGAGCAGCTGCACAAGCAAGCTGGTGTTCTGCACTACAAGATGACGCGCGATCTGAAGAAGAAGCGTGCGTCTAGGTCAGACATGATTTTGGGCGGGGATGACCTGGAATCGATCGTTCACATGATAAAAGGTGGGTCATGGCACCTGGGTTGCCCAGTGTACCCACGCAGGTAAGGTTGGCCATGTTTTCAATCCCCCTCCAAGTCTCCCATGACCCCGCTTTTCCCACGCACCAGCGACTTCCAAGCTGGTCCGACGTTTGGGACGAATGGTGGATAGTGTTGAGAGTCAGGGAGACAGCCAAAGAATTGTTTTGTGGGTTGTGTTCTTTTCTGATTTTTTATGACCAAATATGAAAACCAATTGGTCCTCAATTTTTGGAGATTCCATTTTTATGATGTTTATGATTTTATCGATTATTTTGATTGTTTTATGACTTTTTTATGTTTTATTTTTTGTTTTTCAACAAATCAGAACATTGACAATATTCATAAAATATTTTTTTCCAAAAACATATTTTTCATTAAAGCTTATTAATTTGTCAAAAGATATTTGAACTTTTTATTTTTGAAAGATTTTTGACAATTTTTTGAGAAACAATTTTTTGAGAATGAAAAATCCATATTGTTCCAAAAAGTTTTTGTTTTATGCGAATTTTATCATATTGGTCAATGAAAAATTGTGGAACCTTATGATTTTTTAACAATGTATGATTTGTTGAACGCATCAAGAAATCATAACACAGTTCATGAAAAATATCATAGAGTTTTCCAAAAACATAAAGTAAAAACACACATTTTGTGGTTCATAAATGTGTTTCATAAAAAAATACCGAAAGTAACAAAACCAAAGTTGTTGAAATCATAAACAGTGTTATTGAAATCATTTTTCCTAGCCTCTCCCCAACTCACAAGGATAGTGGATGGGACAATGGATGGGCCACAAATTCTAGCTAGCCCCCAACAGGCTTCTAGTATACTGGAACATGGACCATTTCTTCGAACTGGAAAGCGCAACAGCCAGGAACAGTGGAAACAAACCATCATCACGTGAATAAGTGGAAACCAACAGCAGGTTACGCTCTTTAAAGCCATGCCCTCCAACAAGTTGGACAACTTGAGAGGGTCAGGCCCATTTCCAACTCAGTTGAGGCGTCGACATAGATTTGGTTTCTGTTGGAGGCTTGCGCCACAGTCTCTGATCGTCCGTTTGCCAGCTAAACCCTCCATGTCATCGACATTGTTGATCCCCACCCACCCTGGATTCGAATCCACAAAACCAACAGCGAGCGGAACAAACGTGAACAGTCTCCCAGATCTTGACCCAAAATTCATCCAGCTGCATGAACTCACATTTTTCAGAAGCTGGACAAGAGCGGACTTCTTCTCCAAAGGACTAAGGACTTCTGTTTGTGGGCTCGTTGCACCTCTATACCGACCATCTTATATTAAGGTCACAGTCCTTTCAATTTGTGAATGACCTACTTGGGTGACATGGTTTAATCCTACGCCTGTGCCCGCTCTCCATTCCACTCCACCCTTGCAGTCGCTAGTGCGGCCGGGCCCAGCTCACCTGCCAGCACGGGGACTTCTTTATTACCGATTAAGGATTGGAAATGATGGGCCTACACACTGACATCGCAACAATTATCCTAAAACCTTGTCTTTTTCCCCCACTATCGTTCAATGGGGGGTGGCAGCAGATGCCTTGTGCCTTCACCTTTGTGGACATCGACAACAGGGCATCTCAGGGAAGGTTGTCTCGTTGGAAGCTTGTCTCGTTGGCAAGCTTGTCCCTTGGCAAGCCGCTGTGATGTTCTGCCTCAAAGCGCGGAGAATGTCCTCGCACCTCTGTAGAGCTTCAACCGCTTTTTTGCACGTGCATGACCACGTCCAGTCCACAATCATGACTTGGCGTGAATCTGGATCAAAACAAGCTATTCCCTTCACGTGCAGAAATACATGGTCACAAGGATTAACCGTCCAGCACCGGTGAAGTCGAAGTGAGTAAGGGTGTTGCTGGACGTCGATGGGCCATGAAGGGCAACACCCCCTTGGAGGGGACCACTAAAGACCCATGGGCCAGTAAGAACTTATCTTTTTTCCTATATAAGTGAAGTCGCATCGTTCGGCCATGAAGGGCAACACACTCCGATATAGGGAACCACTTGATCCAAAGACCATGGGCCAGTAAAAACTGACCTTGTTTACAATATAAGTGGTGTTTTTGTATGACCACCTCCGGTGGTGAAGCTGCTGGGGCCATGAAGGGCAACGCACCCTGATATAGGGGACGACCAGGGGCCAGTACAACCTGATCTTTTTCATTCTTTATAGTTTTGTATGACCGCGTCCAGTGATATTATAAGGATCTACATTCCATCAACCAGAACCGGGTGAAGTTGCTGGGCATCGATGGGTGTCGCTGGGCGTTGCTGGGCCATGAAGCGCTATCACGTTGGATGATATATATTTGGGAAATTTCATTTGATCACGCATGGAAACGCAATTTGAAACTGGGTCAGATCGCTCCGAAAATTAAACGGGAGATAGCAGAGTGATAGACAAACATATCCGTTCGAGGTATTCAAGACCCAGATCCCAAATTTTATACCTCCCATCAACCAGAACCGGGTGAAGTTGCTGGGCGTCGCTGGGGGTCGATGGGCGTCGATGGGCCATGATCGGGGGTAAGATGGATCATTTAAGCATGGAAACGGGATTGGACCCCGCGTATCATATCAGATTCACGATCGAGTTTAGATGGAGGGATAGCAGAGCGATGGACAATCGATTCATTCGAGGTATCCAACACCCGGATCCAAAATTCTGGAACTATTCCTGTTGAAACTTCATCTACAAAAAGGAGAGCTTGAGGCCACTTGTGGCATCTACAGAACCCGACTTTTGTAGAGAAATCACATGGCAGTATGGCTGGCTTTTGTGCAAGCGCACTCTGGTACATGCCGCGTTTTGTATATGGCACAGCATCTTGGGTCAACGCTTTAAACTCACTGTACCAATCCAGGGAAAGTAAAAGTTCTGGGACTGAGTATGATTATGGATATCAGGCCAGGTGGTATCACAGGTGAACGGGACAAATTTCAAGGGCGTCGCACACGTGAATACCCATAGACTTTGGAGGTTGAAATTTTGGTCCAGCTTGAAAAGGTCTGACCTGTTCATGTCTCCCTTGTAATCTCACGAGCGATGCAACAGGCCCCTTGGACCCGACGGACCGGTCGTACCGAAAAGGAAACATGGGACCATGACCCGAACCCCCAACAACCGGTGCCATTTATAAGCTGGTCTGAATCCAAAATTTGTTTTCTACACCGACCATAAATGTTTAATCCGGAATGTCATCTGAGAGACCACTGCCTGATGAGGTGCTTTCACGGGTCGACGTCCAGATATTTCCAAACCGCCCCTATGCTTTCTGGTTAGGACTTCCAACTCGTCAAGCACCACCAAACTTCGGCTCGACCAGGTCTGAAACGGAAAGCGTCTCTCTGTGGAACCAACACCCCTACAAGCCTACCCTAACAACACCATTTTAGAACTTTGCAGTTAACCCAAACTCTGTCCCCATCCATGTTCAGAATGAAACCAGCAATCCTCTAAGATTTGAATACATGGTTAAGGCTTCCAAACACCAGTCAAGACCTCTGCGTGTTCCATTGTGCGCCAAACAATATTGGAATCTTCACCAATGAAAGGGGTCTAGAATGACAGCTTCAACCCTACAAGCCGTCAAACACGGCAAAGCCTTCAGAACACCATTACACCATTTGAGACCCTCCTGTCTCCACAGGTACCTGTGGAATCTACTAGCCTCCACCTCTGTTCAATTGTGCCCGAAACAATATTGGAATCTTCACCCATGAAAGGGGTCTAGAAAGCTTCAACCCTACAAGCCTTCAAAAACACGGCAAAGCCGTCAGAACACCCTTTAAGACCCTCCTGTATCCACAGGTACATGTGGAATCTACTAGCCCCAACTCTTCAGGGGATTGGTGCATCATTGTCATTCTTCTCCATTGGTCGATTGTCGAACAAAAATGGCTCTATACCAAAATGAAATCTGAAAGCAGTTGAAGGTGACAAGTCTGAAAAGTTGAAAAGGTCTAAAATGCTCAACGATTTGGGTCTACTATGCACACAGTGAATATCCTAGACCCTATGCCTGGCGGGTCCTAGAGCCCCTCCCATCCTAGACCTTTAGTAGTTGGGGGTATCAAATTAGTCTACCGGGCGGAAAACCATGAGTACAGGTCCGGACCCAAATGCGGACCTTTGAAGGAGACTCGATATGTGCGTGCACATATCAAAGGGCAAGCAGGAGGATCTCATCATTTTGTAGGTCTGCGGATGCTGGACCCTGGTGATGTCTTGAACTATACCTTCACAACAATGTGCTGCAAGTGCCAATGAGTGCTTGTTCAATATACGGCGACGAGGTGCAAGTGAACAAAAAAGGTGATAGTATCTTTGGACTCTACGTTAGGTTGACCCTGTGCAAACCACGGACAGTTCGCACGATGCATTACTCCTTCTTCACACTCCGGAGTCCATTGATCGACGGCGAACCGACGCAATACATACACTATGGCCAATTCTTCGAAGGGCTGCAGAAAGCTTGAACGCTGCATTGGATCACCCAGAAGTCAAAATTTTGCGGTCTCGAGTTCAATTCAAAGGCGACCGGCCCTTCCTACCCAAAGCATCCTGGGTTGAAAAATTTCAATCGCTATTGAATTTTTCAATTGCAAATTGAAAAAATGTAAAAAACCAATCGAATTTTCAATATGGTGCCACTTGCAAAATTCAATCGACAATTCAATATAGATTTATATTTTTTCAATCGAATTTTCAATCGAAATTTCAATAGATTTTGGAGATTTTTAAGATCTCCAGCCAGCATTTTGAAGCTAAATGGGGCTTTCCAGCCCATATGTTGCAGTGAGAAAAGTGAAAGGGCTATCCGACCCAAGGGGCTATCCAGCCCAAGTGAGAGTCTATGCAGCCCAGCTCTTTTTGGCTGATGGTAGTCCACAGCAGGCCTGTACAAATTGAGCTAATTTTGCTCTGGATGCTCCATTTTGGAGTCTATTTCCTGAGCTTCAGCACTTTCCTCAGCTTCAGCACTTTCCTCATCTTCAATAGCTGGGGTGTCTGGAGGAACCAGCACCTGTGAGTCCTCATTTGGATCCAGATACCACCCTTCTGCCAGCAGCACTGGGTTTGAGGTGCCCTCCCCCTTGACATACAAGACTTTCTGCTTCTTTGCCATGTGCAAATCCATGTTGCAGCTACTCCCCTTGTGCTTGAGATGCTGGGCTGCAGGCAAAGTATTTGGCAGGGCTGTCCAGCCCACCTGGCTGTCCACCCCACATAAGCTTACCCCCTTTCAGGGCTGTCCAGCCCACCCCACATCCCCTTTCAGGGCTGTCCAGCCCACCCCACATAAGCTTATTTCAGGGCTGTCCAGCCCACATGCTTACCCTTTTCCTCACTTCTCTTCATCCTCTGACTCTCCCTCTGCAAGGTCAAAGTGGCCATCTAAAAAGAGGTGAAACACACACCAAAATTTTTGGAGGATCTTAGAGCTCACTTTGTGAGCTGGTGTTCCTCTGGTGCAAGAAGCCCCTATTGCTTTTGCGACTGCCATAAAGGATTCAGATCCATAGCACCAAGTCAAGGATGGGTGTCCATATTGTGCCTGCTCTGCCAAATGCACCAGTACATGGTGCTTTTGCGTCAAGCTGTACATGTACTCACCTGCATCCATTGCAGCCCTAGCCAGAAAGGAATAGTGGGACAGCAAGGTGTTGGTGGCTGCCAAAAACTGCTCCCCCTGCTTTGCGCCCCATTTTTGCCAGCTGTGCTCTCCCATCAAGGTGTAGAGCTGGTTCAAGCTGGAAACCATGGCTAGCCTGTGTTTATCAACCCTGCTGTCTTTGTAGAGCCTGCAAAGCTCTAGGCACACAGGGGCAAAGGCCCTGATTTTGGCTCCTTTGACATGCCTGAGGCAAGGGAACTCTTCTGTTGTAGGTTGCAGGTCTGTCAACTTGAGGTGCTTCATCCTCTTGGAAGCTTCGACCTCCAGCTCTGTATAAAGCCTCACCAGCAACTTGTTCAAGGCTTGCAAGGTTTGCCTCTCCTTGCTTGGAAGTGTTTGCCAGACAAGTCAGGTGATGGGGCTTTCCAGCCCATGCATGATTCTACCCTTTAGGGCTGTCCAGCCCAGTCAAAACAGCCCATAAACTTCAATCAAGATTCTGGTCCTCCCACCCAGCTGGTTCATCACTGAAATGAGAACAGACCCATGCAAATATGCTGCAACCCCCAGGTCAAGCACATGCAACACATCTAGTTTGACAGCCAATGCATTGGCAGTTGGCAGCTTGAGCAAGGGATGCGCCCCATATTCCTCTTGAAGCTTGGCTGGGGTCAGAGCTGAAGCCCTCCAAGCTGCAGATGGCCTGAAATCATTAAAAGGCCTTGTGGAATCCTTGAGCTTCTGGTCTGCCAGGCAGTAAGGGCAAATATAATTGTTGCCAGGAAATGGAAATTGAAATTCAGATGCGAACCATTCCAAATCGCCTGTGATACCCCACAGCCAACCTGGCCTGAACCTTCTCCCTTTCTGAGCATCCATGCCCCCCCCCTTTTGTCTTTCTTGGGGCAGGCCCCTTGGTACACGACCTTGAAGCTCCAGGCCAGCTCCTCCATCAAGGTGCACCAGCCTTCCTTGGTTCCTGCTGATTTGGGCACAGCTCCCAACAGGAGCTGGGATTCTGACACACTTCTTTTGGAGAGCATGCACCTGTCAGTTGGAGAGTGGGAGATTGTTGGGGCTATCCAGCCTAATTTGAAAAGGCTATCCAGCCCAAGAAGCTAGGTAAAGGGGCTATCCAGCCCATGTGACAGTTGACCCAAGAGCAAGCTTCCATACAAATGCAGGGGTACCCAGCCTACTCAATTTCAAAGCGCAAGGCCTCATAGATACCACCTGCAGGCTGTCTGCTTCAGTGTATGGCGCACTGTCCCCATGCAGCAGCCAAGGGATGGGGAGCCGAGAAGGATGCTTGAAATCCAGCTCCTTCCACAATGCACTGGTCATCTGTGGGCTGCTCTTTTGGCTTTTCCAGAAGACGACAAGCTCCTCATCCTGGCATGTCAAGGCAGGCAGAAGGTCATTCTCTTCCAATGCCACTGTCCACATGTGAGGCAGTAACAGCCAGCAATCTGAAATCTTGCTGGTTTGTTGTCCCTCTTCCTTTTGCTGCAGGAGGCAAGGAATCTTCCAAGGCTGAGGGGACAATAAGGCACCGAAGTGTTTCCTGCGTAAGTCTCTGTGGCAATTGCCTTTCACTTGCCCCATGGTGCCCAAGCTTTGCAGCCCGAGCATCTCTTGTGAGTTGGCTCCAGACTTCACTGCTGCACTGGATATCTCTTGCAGTTCTGCTGCGGAAATTTTGCCTATGGCAAATTTCCTGAGCAACACACCCCAGAGTGGGCAAGGGTTTGCCATCCCTTGAGAGGGCCTCGCTGCTGGCATGATGATCTTGCTTGTTCATTGAAAAGCTTTCAGCCCAAAAAGCAATTGAGATGTGTGTGAAGCTGGATAACAAGTGAGGGGGCTATCCAGCCCAGAAGCAAGTGAGAGCCCCCAAGAAATTATCAGGGCCACCCAGCACAAAAGCTTGTGAAGGGGCTATCCAGCCCAGAAGCAAGTGAGAGCCTCCAAGAAATTATCAGGGCCACCCAGCACAAAAGCAAGTGAAGGGGCTATCCAGCCCAGAAGCAAGTGAGAGCCACCAAGAAATTATTGGGGCCACCCAGCACAAAAGCAAGTGAAGGGGCTATCCAGCCCAAAAGCAAGTGAGAGCCCATGAGATTATTGGGGCTATCCAGCCCATACATGCGGCCTTTTTCTCAAAAACTCTCATGGTTCCCAGGCACTAAGCTTGGAGGGCAGCCCCAAATCACACCAACAACTCCTTGTCTAAAGTCTTTGGGCTTCCCTCCTTGCTAGGCTATCCAGCCCTCCTAGTCAGCTTTCAGTGCCTTAGCCAGCTGGAGCTTCTTGGACTTACAGCCCTTCAAAGCAGCCAAAGCATCCTGCAAGACAGCTGCCACTGCACCCTTCTTTCCTGGCCCCTTCAGAGCCTTGGCCACCTTGCCCAGGTTATCATGCCCTGCTTGGACAGCCTTCTCAGCATCCTTGACCAAAGGCTTTGGCAGTGTGCCCTTGCCACTGTGCAACAAAGCCTCCAAGCTGGCAAGGTCCTTGGTCAGCTCTGTCTTAAAGGCCATCAGTCTGTTTGCAACCTTTTGGTTGCTTTCTCCATGTGGCACTTGGCTCATGCACTCCCATTTGTCTTCTTTTGGCACCTTGTCTCTGGGCTTGTCCTTTGGAATCTTCTCACCAAGGGCCTTAGCCAAGTCTGCTGGCAAGTTTCCATCCCCATTCTGAGAGCCTTCCTCCTCTGACATTGCGCCCATGAGGAAGTCCTCTTCACCCAGCAGCTCCAGCTTTTCAGCTGACATCATGTCCATCACACTTTGCTTGTCAGCTTTCGCCTTGTAGGTGGCCCCACTCATCTTGTGCCTTGCAACCTCAGTCTTCTCCATTTGGGTGTTGGCTTTGAACAGCCAATACCTGCGATCAGCAGGGTCCCTCTTGGCAATGACAGTGCCTCCTTTCACTCTCTCCCTCAACTCTTCTTCACCCCAGTCAGTCTGTGCCTTGACAAGGCTCACTTGCTCCAAGCATTCCTTGAAGCTGTCTCCTGTCTTTTTTCCATCCACCACCCAGCCAAAGAGCAGCTTTCTTTTCTTCCTCAGAGCACCCACACCTTCTTTGGTTGCTTCTTTGTACTTTTCCTCCTCTCCTGACATCTTCCTGCTGGTTTCAAAGGCTTTCCACAGCCTCATTGAAGCCTTGCTGTCCAGCTTGTTGAGTGCGAGCTCAAACTGTTCCACAGTCATGCTCTGAGCTTCCTCGCAAAACTTGTTGTGGTCCTTGACAGCTTCAGCTGTCAAGGACACAGTACCTGAAGGTTCACCTGAAGGTTCACCATCCCCACCAACCTTGGCTGCAGGCCTTTTAGTGGCAGGCCTCTTCATTGTACCCACTGGCGGCTGGGAGTTCTTTGAACTATTGCTGTTTTTTGTGCCAAATGCTTCTGGCATGGGCAAAACTACCCAAACCCAATTGACACACCATGTTGAAAAATATATTCCAAATTTCTCCCTTTCAGGGATGCTCAGGTGATATCATGTGATTTCAGGTGCCTTCAGGGGCCTTCATGGGCTTTCATGGGCCTTCATGGGCCTTCAGGGGGGCTTCAGGTGATATCATATGACTTATTGTGTTTTTTGTTTCTTTTTTCAAACCTTGAGGCTGTCCAGCCCATATGGAAAGAATCACTAGTCACTAGTAAACCCTTGGGGTGTCCAGCCCAGATGGAAAGAATCAAGCCCTTCTAACACCCTGGGCTGTCCAGGTGGGAACAATCAACCCCTCTTCTGAAACCCTGGGCTGTCCAGCCCATGGAAAGAACCACCACTTTTTCATTTAGAATCAACCCGTCTTTTGAAACCCTGAAAGCAAACCCCTTTTCCTAAAACCTTGGGCTGTCCAGCCCAGATGGAAAGAAACAACCCTCTGAAACTTTGGGCTGTCCAGACCACATGTGAAACCAAAGGGGCTCTCCAGCCCACACCTCAACATCCTTGACCCAAGTGAAAGTAACTTCAAACTCTGTTACCCATCCAGCCCATATGTCAAAGGGCTATACCCAGCCCAAATGTGAAACACAGTGGGGGCTATCCAGCCCAAGTGTGAAAGCTCAACTGTGAAAACCTGGGGCTGTCCAGCCCAAGCACCAAGCAGCAAAGCATATGTTTCAGCTCTGGTGGAAGAGGTTTTGGTTCAGGGATTTGTACCCTGCTGTGCTGCCAGGGAGAACCCACCTTTCAGTCCAGGTAGCCCCACTCTTGTAAGACCTCTTTGAGTCCATCCCTGGCCTTTGCACCCCTGAAGTTCCGGCATGCAGTTCGCATACAGCCCTTCAGACCGCTACTTTGCCGGATTTCACTCCCCTTGGGCAGGTAGGACCAGTAGGAGCACTCCCTGCACACCCTGAAGCCAACCCTCTGCTCCTCCCAGAAGAGGTCAGTCCTTGGATTTCAATAAGGCTGTCCAGCCCAGGTGTGGGGCTATCCAGCCCAGATGGAAAAAGAACAACTTGTCTTCTGAAAGCCTGGGGCTGTCCAGCCTGTTCTAAAACCTTTTGGGCTGTCCAGCCCATAATTGACAGAACCAACGTTTTTCAGAAACCTTAGGCTGTCCAGCCCAAATGGAAAGAATCAACCCCTCTTCTCCCAGACCTCAACATCTTTGAGCTAAGTGAAAGTAACGAAAACCCTGGGGGCTATCCAGCCCACATGTGACAGACAATTGGGGGTTTACCCAGCCCAAATGTGAAACAGAGTGGGGGCTGTCCAGCCCAAGTGTGAAAGCTCAACAACAAATACCGAACAAGTTTCTCCCAAGGCTCATCGATTGAGCTGGCATTGTGCTGGCTCCAGGCTTTCCACCCATCCCATCCCTGCGCTTCCCAGCTCCACCACCCATGTTCATTCCAGCCTTCATTCCTTCTCCTCCATTCCTCAGCCAACGACATCAAGCCAGGCTGCCCCTCCAGTTCTCCCTTGCCAGCCTCCTTCCCTTCTCCCTTGCCACTTTCCTTCCCACCTCCTCCCCTGCCACCTTCTCCCTTGCCACCCTCCTCTTCATCTTCTTTGCCTGCTCCCTTGCCACCCTGGCCTTCTTCTTCTTTGCCTCCTCCCTTGCCACCCTGGCCTTCTTCTTCTTTGCCTCCTCCCTTGCCACCCTCTCCCTTGCCACCTTGGCCTTTTCCTTCTTCTTTGCCTCCTCCCTTGCCTTCTTTTCCCAGGGCTTTTCCCTTGCCACCCTTGCCTTCTTCTTCTGCTCCCTTGCTGCCCTTTCCTTGTCCTTTTCCCTTTGCAACTCCTGCTTCTGTGGCAGTGCCAGACCGAAGCGACTCATCCATCTTTTCAACCAGCCACTCCACCAAGTTGAGGAACTCACCTGACCAGAGAGGAAAACCAAGTGCATAGCAAGTGTGGAAGGGCTATCCAACCCAAAGTGTGACAGGGGTACCCAGCCCAATGAAAAGGGGTATCCAAGTGTGAAAGGGCTATCCAGCCCATGCAAAAAAAGTGGCCTTGCGAGTCCAACTCCTTCCATACCTTGAAGAGGAAGCTCCTGCCAGACTCCATGCTGTCCCTGCTGAGCCCGCTTTGCCTTTCTCCTTCAAGGCACAGCTTCCCAAGCCACTCACCGAAGCCCTGGGCCAAAACGAAGGCAAGAGAGTGTTTGGGCTGTCCAGCCCCAGTGGAAACAGAACAGCCTGCCTTCTGAAACCCTGGGCTGTCCAGCCCATAATTGACAGAACCATCCCCTGTTCTAAAACCTCAGGAAAACTAAGTGCATAGGGGTGTCCAGCCCAAGTGTGACAAGCCCAGGTGTGAAAGGGGGCAGCTAAGTGTGGAAGGGCTATCCAGCCCAACAAATGATATTTGCCAAGGCACCATGTCTGGGTGCTAAAGCGTTTGTATGGACCGCATTTGGTCGCGCCACACATTGGCAGGCTCACCTCCCTGTCCACGCCATGAGGCTGGTTCCCTTTGCCAGCAAACTTTTGACCTATCATGCTGGTGGTTGGGAGCCTAAGAGCCAGCTTTGAGCCTGTGCTGCTGGTGGTGGTGGCTTTACCCCCCAGTGAAAGGGCTGTCCAGCCCAAGTGAACACAACTTTTAGGGCTATCCAGCCCAAGTGGGAAAAAGGCTACCCTGCCCAAGTGTGTACAAGGCTGTCCAGCCCAACTTTTTTGGGCTATCCAGCCCAAGTGAACACAACTTTTAGGGCTATCCAGCCCAAGTGGGAAAAAGGCTACCCTGCCCAAGTGTGTACAAGGCTGTCCAGCCCAACTTTTTTGTGCTATCCAGCCCAACTACCTAGGGCTATCTAGCCCACAAGCTTACCCAAATTGTTTCAACTCTTCTTTTTATTGCTCACCTCCGTGAGGGTATGTGCTGGGCTAGCCCCCTACTTTTTCACAGCTTGGCTTTCCCAAGCCTTCACTTCGCCTAGGGTTTTCCCTGCTTTAAACATCTTCAGAGCTTCCTTGGCCAACTTGTTGTTGTGCTCCTTGCCTTTGTGGGAAAGAAGCTGCATAACCTGCCTCCCCCCTGGCACCCTCAAGGCCACAGCACCAGTCTTGTAGGTCATGAAATTCAAGGCCTGGTCTCCCATCACCCAGTCATCTGGCAACCTTTCCTCTTGACAGGCAGGCTTCTTACCCAACTTCTTTGAAGCAGCAGGTCTGGCCTCAGGCTTCTTACCCAACTTCTTTTCAGAAGCAGCAGGTCTGGCCATAGTCTGCCTGAGGGCCCTCTTCCTGGTAGGCACAGGCATCACATTCTCTGCTTCCTCCAGCAAAGAATCTTGGGTTGCAGGGACTTCAAACTCCTTCAAGAAATCATCTGTCGCAATGCTCTTGGCAGGAGACACCACCTTGCCCAATGGCAAATCATTGGTCCACAGTGCTTTAGGGCTATCCAGCCCATATGGGCAATGAGCCCAAAAGCTTTTTAAGCACCCACCTTCTTGCCAACCTAGTGCTTTAGGGCTATCCAGCCCATATTGGCAATGCAGGGCTATCCAGCCCAAAAGCTTTTTTAGCGCCCACCTTCTTGCCAACCTTCCTGGGAGAGGAACCTTCCCCTGCAGGTTCATTGAAGAAGGCCCAAATCTCTTCCAGCTTTTCCAGCTGGAAATGGCTGAGCTTCTTCCCAGCCTCCAGGTATTTGGCTTTATCCCTGCCAATTCTCCTGCAATGGTTGCACACCACCAGCAAAGCATCAGCAAGTGTCTTCCATAGTGTTCCCTGCATTGACAGTGGGAAAGAGTCCTTGATGCCTGGAAAATCCTTCAGGATCTGCTTGAGCGCCTCTGACAAGTCACTGTACTTGAACTGGAGGGAGGGCTCAACCTTGTACAGGCTCTTTATCAAAGGCAGCAGGTCCACCAAATCCTGGCCCACGACAGCCTGTTGCCTTTCCAGGTTGAGGTATTTGCCCAAAGCGAAAGCACCTTGCAGGCCAACAGCCTTCACATGGCAAACCAAACTGTCAGCTAAGTGGTTCAGGTCCACCTCTGGGACTTTCTCCCTTCTGGCACCACCCTTTGGCATTTTGAGCAAGACCTTTGCACATATTGCTTATGGGGGGGCCTTTCCAGACCTTGGATTGTGGAGGGGCTCTCCAGCCCATGGATTGTCCAGCCCATGGATTGTGGAAGGGGCTCTAGCCCATGCCCCAAATCAAAAGGCTATCCAGCCTATATGTGGACATGTTTTGTGGGTGTGTCAGCAAAGTTAGCTAGCTTGAGTATAGTCCTTGGAAGATTCAAAAATTCAATTGAATTTTTCAATCGAATTTTCAATCGTGTTTTCAATAGAAAAAACATCTTTTTCAATCGAGAAATCAATCGAACCTAGAAATTCTGCTATTGAATTTTGTTTGAAAAAAATCAATCTTCAATCGTATATTGAAAAAGAGAAAAATACAATATTGCAATTGAATTTTTTCAATCCAGGATGCTTTGGGTAAGAAAGATATTCCGATTCGTTCCCAGCTACACCGGAAACCGTACCTCGATCAATCATGAGCTTGTTTTTGTTCATGTCCGTGGCCTGTTTGTGGAACAGGAATATATGTATATATATATATATATATTATAGCCGTGCGTGCTTGATATGTGATGCAACGAGTTCTGCTCACCACTGACCACTCTCCATTTTGGTGTATGGCGGGTGATGCTCCTGAAGTTTCCGCAGCCTCACATGCTGGACCCCAATGCACTCCAAGTAATCCCTTGTTCCTATTAATAAACGTACCCCAATTAATAAAAACACATGTGCCCGACCCCAACAAATTGTTAGTAGCGTTTTGAAATTGCTCGCTTTGAAATTCAATACTCGTGGGTCCACAGTCGGGGGTGCCCCAGATTTTAGGTGTATTAGGGGGACAGCAAAAATAACCCGAATTCCCCCTAATATTAAAAACATCTCCAATCCTCCCCCAAAAATACCTCTCTCCCTCTCTCTCTTCGGCGAGACCGCGAGACCCTGGTTCTCCCTCTCTGTCCCTATCAACAGTTGGTCTAGGAAACCAACAAGAGGGGGAAGACCTTCGATTTGACCCTTTGTTGTTTTTTTGATGGTCGTTTTAACAAGGATTTTATATAATTAATTAGATTGGGAACCCAGTGATTTTCTTTCGAGACCCTACTTTTTATTAGGGCGAACAGAACGTTGCCCATTTGGGGGTACAACAGGTGCCCCTCAATAATAAACACCCCCTATTAGTAAAAACACCCCAGGGTCTTTATTAATAGGGGGGGGGGGCCGTTTATTATTAGGGAGAGGGGATTACCTTGCATGAGGTTATTGAAGTGTATATGCAGGACCTGTGGGCGGTTGCAAAACTCAATCGTTAATTTTGCATTGGAAAGCCTAGGGCCTTTGATTTTGCATCAAGAGCTTCTCCCCGGCGCAGATCAAGCCGTGCGGCGTGCATGTCTGCAACCTGGGCATAGTGTTCACTGCAATTCTGCGCTAAGCTCAGTGTAAAGTGCATGCACATGATCAACTTTTGAAAGGTGTAGAGACTTGGTAAAAGTTTTTTTGCAAACCGGCGGCAAATACAGCATGCAGGCGTTGATCATCGATCATACATGAGTTGATTAATTGGGCGATTGAATTTTTGGCATACGCGCCCAGGTTGACCCTGATCCAGGAAGGCTACTTCGGTGGAGACACGTTGTCTCTTGGAGAGCGACTACGTGTGGCGTTTCGGACTTCACTGCGTGGAGGAGGATGAATAAGATTCCTCAAAGGAGGTTCAAACCGTCGCAGGTGGACCGAAGAGATCATGCCTATTTGGCTGGGAAAGCTTGGAGCTCACGCATCATATTGCAGTGGCTGAATTTTAAAGCGGCCACGGCGCGCGACTTTGATGCCGGGCAATGCCGGGAAGCGGCTGGCGCAGGAGGTTCAGGCAGGTCGCAGGGAGTGGCCAACACCAAGCGCTGCTCCTTTCTTGTGTTCTTGAGCCATTGGCATCGTACTCTGGCTACAGTACTGTTGAATCCAGTGCATTTAAAACGAACGGGTGCGCAACACATAGATCGATATATCGAATTCGAAGTATGTGCGGTTTATGCTTTGTGGAGGTATTTGGGGTTCGCGCTAACCCTCCACGATCCAAGGCATGCCTTGGGATTGTTGGAGCGTGCTGGACGCTGTTTGATTCTGGCTTGCAATTGGCTGGGAATGGGGGTGAGCAACTGCCACAACCTCCGATGGAGGCAGCATATCTAGAAGAAGATAGAAGAAGTAAACTGAAGGAAGCCGTAGACCAGGAACATGAGCTATACACAGACCATGCACCGCACACGCATACACATCACGAACCGCACAGACTGCCCACAAAAGCTCACCTCGCATGAAAAAGAACTCCTGAGCTTGGCGCCATATTCTATCCCTGTTCTCCACCCAAGGTGATGGCCATTCCCTCGGCAGGACCATGGAGAAGCTACTGCGTGGGATCCAAGCATGATGCTGGAACACTAACGTCGGCAACACCCCACAGCACCAACACAGGGTTTCTGGGTAGTCACAGTCCTTGCCTGGCCCGCAGCCAGAGATTTCAATAGCCCGGCTGATCCGTCAGGGAACCCCGAAAAATAGCAAGGGCGGATTTGGTTGGGGATTGGAATTGCCCAGCTTGGGACCACCACATGTACAAGAGGTCAGGCACGATGTGGGGCGCGACTTCTGTAATCTACTGCCCTGCGTAGATATATACAAATTCCAGTCCAGTATATGCTACAAGAATATAGCTTTGTGTCCAAAGGTTCACAGAGTGCGAACTTGTATACACTTGCAAGATCATCTGAAGCTGCTCAGGACTGATGCAGAGGCCAGATCGATTCATGATGCCGGGATGGCCTTTGCAATGTGCATCTGAAGTTGACACGGCTGGCTCAGAGGCCAGCCTCAGAGATTCAACCCAACCTGGGATTCCACCTGGTCAGCAGGGTTTTCACCTGCAGGTGTTGGGGAATTGGCAGGCGTGCACGTGCTTTTTGCAAGCTGTTTTGTAGCACGGTCCATGGATTGCTTCTACCGTGTTCCACAGACAGACTGCGGCCAGGCGGAGCCGCATTAGTTTGGCTTTTGAAGCCGAAGCTGCACATGTTCAAGCATATGCTCAAGCGATGCTTGCGGTGGCGACTCTTAGCTGCCGTTCATGTCACAGTCACATAGGGTTCCATCCAGACTAGTCTATGCTAGGATCTAGTGCAGGTCGGTGACCTCATTTTACTCGATGTGGTCATAGTAAATGGGTCTTTGGACTTGAGATCATTTGGCAATTGTACAGCCAAGGGCACAACAAACATCAGGCATGCTTCTCGGAAGAGGACAGCATCGGCGTGCTCCAGCATGTGGCCAAACACGTTTCGGGCCAGCAGTGCGAGATGCGAGAGCTACTTGATGAAGGTGGCACGCTTGAGGCTACTTGGCTCAACATTTAGCAAAGTTACGATGCATGCGCAGTGTACTACATGTTTATGTGTGATGCACTTTATGTAAAGTTGAAGGTTGCAAAAAAAATAATGCATGCGGAGGACCAAGTTGTTTGTATAGAGTTGCAGTTCGACATGCATAGAGTTTGCAGTTCGAGTGTCATCATGTTGCAGGATTGACATGGTGGCCGCGTGGAAGCGATGATCGGAGCAATGCTTAAGAAAAAGTGCTCGGAGAGCGGGTGGGCAGAGTTAGGCAGTAGTCCATATAGACATGTACTAGCTAAACCAGTATTGGTATACATGTATATATATATATATGTATATTACAGTAGTACTTTATTGTGCTTTCCGAGGCAACCACTCCCACCTCTGATTGGCCAAAAGGGCGACTTCTGTTTTTGCAATCAAGCTGCTCTTTAAGCAATGCCTTGCCCACCTCTTCCGCAAGGCTTCAACCTCCATTGAGGGCGACTCCTCACAGCAGTCTTGCCCCGAGCCGAAGGATTTGGTGGATTGTTTCATTTCATGTCTCACGGAATCTCTGTGCCCATTTCGGAATTCAATTTAGTCGGATCATAGCCATCGAGAAGCATCACTTTCGTCCATTATATTTAGTCACTAATATTACTAATATCGGAACCTCACTACCTGACCTCACTCTCCAAGCATCCTTTTGAAAAACAGGTCGAAACGCGACACGATCCACTCCCGGGCCAAAGAATACGACATAGCTAATTACCCACATCGTCACGCGTGCATTGAGACCAGTAGCGGCCTCGAAACAAAAAGAGAAACAAACACATCCTGGCGCTTCTTTTTCAACGTCCTACGTCCTGATGACCAGGGGCATATGCCAACATGGTCATCCATGGTCACTCCCGTATTTCTCTCTCCTCCAGGTGTGATGATGTCAGGGGGGGAGGCCGCGGTGCGGAGCTGCCCCAGGAGCTCTTCCTTGATCAACTGCCGTAGTTCCAAGACCTGAGAACGATCAAAACTACAATACATGTCCAATTGCAAACTCCATAACCCACAAAAAAAAAAGAACCACAATTTGGGCCGGTTCCGGACTTGTCGTCTACCTATATAACTTACATATATATATATATATAATGGCTCATCCAACTGCTCGGTACCAGTCCCAACGATCTGGGTCGAACAATATACAAACATATTAGTCTTTGTTGCTTGAAAGTAACGGAACTCCTTAGAACACTGCTAAGTCAATCTTGTACTCAAGATCTCTTTGGCTTGGTTTAGAGCAGGCCGTGCCCTTCCTGCCGTGGTGGCCGGTCACTTCGCAAGGAAAAGACACCCCCCTTGTGGCTGGTGAGTTGGGAAGCAACACCTTCTGGCTGACAGTTGCTGGTCGCAGGGGTTCATTCTGACAATTCCACTTTCTGTGAATCTGGTCCTCAATTTGGTCAATCTTCATCAGCGACAAGTGATTTCTTCCCATCGCGCCGAAACGAATTATTTCCCAGGCACCGAGTACTCGATGCGCGCCTGCTGCATGGGATCCCTCCGCTGGAGTCTCCGCAAGTGCCGTAGGAAGTCGCTGGTGCGGAGCTCAGACGAGTAGTCCGGCTTCAGCGCCACGCACATCCTGGAAAACGGATGTTATATAAGGTATCCCAAACACTCCATCTATGGCATATTTACATAGATTGGAGTGGTTTCAGGGGTCAGTGTAGGCATATATACCATACATGGAGCGTCTGGGTATAATCAGGTGTACCTTCTCCAAAAAAATGACATGGCATTGGGCTGGTGGACGCGATTCTCTGGGAGAACCAGTGTGGAAAAATGACAAACGGTTTGCAAAACATACCGATGGTGGGAGGATGTGGGAGGTCTTGGTCAAGTCCAATCGATATCTGGAGAAGACCATCAAGTCCATTCGCCGCTAAGAGGTCCAGTGAGTCTAGTGAATCTGGTCTTCCAAACGAGGGAGATGGGGAAGTTGACGCTGCTCAGCAGCGCAGGAGCTTCGTGACCTAAAAGTCCACCGACGAAATGTCCCAAGTGTCTGCATTTCGAGTTCAATGCCTCTGCAAGCTACTGTGGACCTCTGCAATCTACGTTGTTGCTCCCCCTCAACGTCTTCCGCGCGTTTCACAAACTGTGCTGCAAATCCCCGGCCGCAACTTTGCGGTCTCCCCGACACGTTGAAAACGACCACTGATTGTTGGCTCCTTTCAAGCTGATCCTTGGCCTCAATGCCGGTGTGTTCTAAGAGTTGGCGAAAACGCACATCTTCCTGATAGGCCCGCAGGATAGCCGAGACCGACACACTGCCCCGCTTCATGATATCCATATCCTTAGTGGGAAGCTGGTGGCAGAACTGTACTAAAATGGACAAACATACATCATACAGTGACCCTACTATATAAATACAAATATATATATATACACAGTATATATAGGATTATATAATATAGGCCTCTTGATACTGCTCAAAATCACGGTTCACGAAATCAAGAAACTGGTGGCACTTGTCCTTTTTCGCCAGGTCTCGGAACACAGATCCGCCAGCTTCTGGATCCTCATGAAGTGCATGACAAGTGACAGTGATGGTGGAGAACACATCAAGGGCGTTCTTCTTTCGGTGCTTTGTTTCTGCGGGGGGGTGAACTATTCAGCAGGTTTATTGGATCATAATGGGTGCTTCGCGATGCACTTGTTAGAAGTTTTGTAGGCTCCTGCGACCCGCATCTTGACTGGCTCCCATTTGCACAAGTGGTAGAAAGCTCAGAGAAACCACAACAGAGTCTGTCTGACCGTGACTGAATAAGTATAGTATCAGCACAGCCTTTAGTGCATATTGCTCGCTTCCATCAGTGGATGGGCCGGAGCTGACACCATTGAAAACTTTCCACAAACCAGGGCTTGCACTCTCTTTTACTTATACGACTATAAAGTTGTGCGCATTGGGGGGCTGCTCTGGCAACACAAGTGACGACAAGCCTTGCCTTTGAAAGTAGAACTCAATTTGGTGAGAAAAGTTGTCCGTGATTTTCTAGCAAATGAATCACATGCGCATCAGGCTGTATGGTTGACATCCTGATGAGGCTGTCCCCAACCGCCTTCTCCGATATCGGGCCAAACGATCCACTTCACCGTCCGAATTCAGATGCCCTGCCAATCTGAAAAGTCCAACCTCACAAGTAGCCAGGTGCATGATCCAAGGAGCATGGATTCATGATCGGCCTCCGCTTGCTTCGCCTTCTTCTTCTGCTCCTTCCTTAATTCTGGCATACAACAAAGGCGCGAAATAAAGCAAGTAGAACAACTGCAACTTGGAACTCAGGTACACTTCATCTGCAACACGCTGGCTTGCCACGACTGAGATTCTCATATGCGCGCACAGCACATTCCAGGAAAAGCACTAGAATCACATTGGCCACGCCAAATACAACGCCTTAGGTCTGCCATTGCGCATGCACCAGCCCCAATACATCCAAATGTTAACTAGCATCTGGCACAAGCGCACGCATGTCAACAAACACCCTCACAAAGTCACAAACAGGTGGATTGCTTAAGGGTGCACGTGCCGTGAAGAAAATTGGAGGTGTTGAGCGGGTGCCATGGAATATATTTTCTAGCAGGGCATCCTTGATCTATCTTGATCTGCAACGTGTCAAACAAGTTTATTCAATAGAGTGTCATCATACCTGTTACCTGCAGTGTGGGAGCTCTCTGGGCCAAGTAACTCCCCGTGATGGCAAAGAACATCAAAGCGGTCCAAGGAGCTTGCTCGACCTGGTGACGCTGGGCCGGGTCCTTTGAGCTATGAATGCCGGGATGCTAGGCTCGGAGTAAGCTGGGAAGATCTGGGAAGGTTCAGTGAAACAAACAAGCTGATCCCCAAAAACACATCAAGCCTCACAGTTGAACACCAACCTTTAAAGTTAAAGTATTGACCTGAAAGCTTGTTCCACACCGAATCCCGACCTGGCTTCGAAAGACAATTAAAGTACGTGTCCACTGAAGCGGCAACAATTTTGACACAATAGGACATTGGTCAACCCTTTGGTCAACATGTTCTGTCTATATGGCTACGGCTAGGGATAAGCCTCCCTCAACTTCATGTTCCGAACTCCGTGTCAAGTCCTTGTGAATCCGGTTCACTCATTGTTGTTGTTTTTCTCCAAGCATCCGGCCAAGTCCTTTTTGTGATTTCATATCCTTTGCTCTTGACTGTTTGGGGCCTCTAGATGTCAGGCGCCACTTTGCATGTTATAGCTCGCAGTTCACTATGTTTTTTTTGACCGGTTGGCCCATGCATGTACAAAGCAAACTGTTGTTCATCATCGCACATCTTACGAATGACTCGCGAACTGCAAACGGGCGCTTGATGCACCGGCAGGTAGTAGGCAAAGTCTACATATTTCATGCTGTTGCACCCCATTTGTCTGGTTGGAAGGGTGCAGGGCCATAATGAAAGCCACAATGAAATCAACATCCTAGAATGCCAGGACCTCAAACAGCATCGAACAGGAATCATGTGTCTCCATGTGTCTCCTATGTGTTTCCCACTCATCTGAGATCCCGGCCAGCTCGCTCGCCCAGGTCCCCTCGCGGGCTCCGAGGGTCACGCTCGCGAGGGTCACGGTGGCGCTCCACACATCGGCGAAGGCGGGCGAGCGACTCAGCACGGGGTGGAGGGTCTGAACCGTGACGATGGCCTTGGAGCCAGGGCGGAAAGAAAAGGGAATGAAGCCGAAAGGAATGGGGAAAATAAGAAACATCTATATAACAAAAGAAACCAATCAAGAAACCAATCAAAAAAGTGCTGAGAATGAGGATGATGATGCCTAAGGCCCAAGGGTCTTCATACACCTACTACAAACTCAAGCCACGTCTCCAAAGGATATCTTGTTCAATTTGCTAACGTCGGACATGTCTGGCAATGTCTCACGGAAGCTCGCAAAATCAGTTCAAACTATCCTCCTGTGCCGTCTGGGTACGAGTTGCTAAGTTGATGTTGGATACTGCAAGGCTTGATCCATTGAAATACATTATGACATCAGCTATTTTACATATAACAATATATTGGCATAACAAAAATGCTTTCACTGATCCGCCAAACTTTGTCATTCTTCAGCTTGGTCACCCAAAGGAAGAAAACAAACCCCACCAGTGCCAAAGCCTCAGAGTGCTGTGGTGACCATAAAGCATGCTGAAAAGCAAAGGAGCATTCGCATGCTTCACTCGGGTCATAGTTGTCTAGGATAACACATGAACCTCTCCGTCAAACACATCGACAAGGACCATGCTTGGTGGGCGATTGCAAAAGGTCCAAGAATATTCAAAGCTTTTCTACAATTGCTTGTGCGTGAAGCCCGCTGAGCCATGCCTGAAAGGCGGGTTTCAGGCATCGAAACGCTCTGGCTGGCACGATGCCAAACCCTGCTGGCTGAGAAAGTCGCAACAGAAACAAAGTCTGCCGTGCAAACAAACAAAGAAAACCCTCTCAAACAAACAGCACACACAACTTCTGCTCATGTGCTCAACCAACCAAACAAATAAACACAACATAACAAAACAAAACACCTTGTCTGCCTGGCAGCAAGTAACGCAGCCAAGGAACAAACAAGAATGCTTTCATACATGCGCAAAGCGCCAAGACCAAAAAATACAGCTCTGGTATCGCGAGCACCTTGGAGGCAACCTACTGCCAGCAACAATCTCAAGGACCATTTGAAGTCTAGACCTGAACGATCAAGCTACACCAGCTTCATCTAGCTACGTGGACAATCTATCTCTATATATATATATATGTGTGTGTGTGTGTCTATAATATGTTAGTAATTCTGGCTCAGGAACCAGGCGAGAGCCCCGGCATATCCGCAGAAGACGGAACGCCCTGCAACAAAGATCTGCAAGAAACAAGAAGGCGGAAGGATCCATGTGGCAAGAAGTGTGTCACATGCTGCACTTTCGCGACCCGGCTCGACACAACTTGAGCAAAGAGGTTTGCAACTCTCCATGGAGTCATCAGCTGTCTGTCTCCTCTTTCATCAGCAGGTCCTCGTCTGATTCCGCGTGATCTCTCCCTTTGGGATTTCCTACATGGCAGGGGCTGAGGATTCCAGTCAGGCTTAGTCAGGCTTAGCAGCTAAGCCCAAAATGCACCTATAGGCATTGGTATGCCCGAATTTCCTACAAAGCGGAGGACCTTGTCCTTCGATGCCAGGTCCCCGACGGCTGAAGCGCGCCCTCGTCGTTCGAGCCTCGGAAAGCGCCGTTCCACTCTGGGCATTCCAAAACGCGGCGCACCTGTGAGAGTGGAGTGACGGTCATCACACCTGGGGGATCAGCATCACATCGAACACTCGCCATGAGATGTGAAAAATCCACTGCGCTCAGCGTGCCGCGATAGATCTGCCCTTCGTATTCCAGCTCCACACGCTCTCCCAACTGCAAGGAAAATGAGCAAGAGTGAGAGAGCTGCAAGTCTTCTTGCGTAGGCCAGGAAGCGATCAGAATTCCTTGCTCGGACGTTCGTTGCGAGAGCAACACTGATGGCTCTGGGGCTCCATGGGCAGCGAAATGGCAAGGGATCAAATCCCAACTTAGAAAGTGCAGCATGGCGCAAGTGTCAACTTTTCCAGTATTCCGGGTGGATAGCAGTAAAGTTTCCAAAGCTTCACGATGCTCCAATGGAGCCGTCAAGTGCAGCCCTGCGATGCTTTCCAGTGGCCACTGAGCGACCGTGTGAAACTGGACCAGTCGGCCTCCAATGGGACCTTGAAAATCCACTTCGAAGATCTGCAAGTCACTGAGATCTACGGCATGGGCCAGCCATTGAAAGAAGCCTCGAAGCTCCTGCGATCGAAGATCTTCCGTGCTGGGCAAAAGAGTTTTGGAGATGCTTTCGCTAGTGCTAGCACCACGGCAACCATTGACGGCCTTCAAACGCATCATGAGCTGTTGAACTTCTAGCCTCTGGGCTCTTAATTCGGCTTGCAATTCGGACACCTCGTTGGACATCTCATCGAGAGACGCGTCGTCCTCTATCGATGCCTCACCGGCCATGTGGCAAAAGAAAGGCGGCCCAGCAATGGCGGCCCAGCTGTCCTTTGTCCTGAGCCTAGCCTGGAGCCCAAACCCAAACAAAACTCAGCCAAGCCAACGAAGCTGCGCTTCAACAAGAACCAATGCCTCAAAAAAAAAGCAAGTCATGTGCACAAGGAAAAGCTGGTCATCCGGCTGGTGTGTTTAAACATGTCAAAATAGACTTGATTCTCTGCAGCCCCCGCCTCAAGAAGTTCAACTTCAGGGCACTGACCCAGATCTTCCCCGCCCAACCCACTGCCACCGTCGCGAGGTCGATGAGGTTCCAGCAAATACCTGCCCATAAGGATGAGGTTGGTAAAGATACTTAAAGGACCAATAGCTACTAGCTGCCATGCACTGCTGCAGGTTGGAACTGCAATCAGCAGAATCTAGCTTGTGAGAGCCTTATCATGTAGACTCTTGACTAATAACCTCTTCATATCAGGGGGGGTTGACATGTAATGAGCCTACATGATCAATAATCTTGCTAAACATGGTCCGTTGCATGTGGCAAAAGGTTCTTTTAGGCCCTGACCTTGACCAGGCCAATGGAGCTTCGAGAAGCCTTCCGAAACCAACCTTCTGGTGGAGTGTGGCATGTACTGGGGGCAGATTCAGGTGGATGGTGAACATCCCCTCTGAGGTGTTCCCAGTGATGCCCAAGCCTGGAAAAGGTCTCCAAAATAGCAATAACATGCAACGTTGAGCTGAAAGGGTGTGCAATAGAAGCAGTTCCATGCTGCTGACATGGGTTAACGGTTAACGGTTATATATGTGCATGATTGTTCATATATTTATTCCAGCATGCCTTTAGCCTTCATAAAGCCATCTCAACCTCTGGAACGCAATACCCCAAAACCCCGCTCACCGGCACTGCTTGTCTCGAGTGAGTTCTGCTGACTGCATGGCTCCATCCGAGCTGCAAAGGAAGGAGCTTCCGTCCACATAGGCACGAGCAACACACTCCTGGGGCGACCAATCTGGTGAACGTTTTAACTTTCAATGTGATTCGTTTCCTCAGGATAACTATGGCGTCTTCAAGGTGACATTTGCTGGCCCAATGTGGATGTCCTTCCAGGTGTTTAATAGAACATGACCGATGGGAAGGCTATCTCTGCATGTGCTCATCCAGTGGGTGACACAAGGTAGTCCAATGCCCTGCAGGTTCACAAACAGCACTCCTTCACAACAAACGCAGCCACCAAACACGACGATTTTGGAAGCAACCCCAGGCAACCCATTGTCTGGAAACACATGGAAACAAACAATTGCGGAAGATTTACTCACAAACAAACTCCCGAAAAGCTTCCTTGGATTCACCTGCTCTGACCTGTTCTTCTAGATTCTTCGAGCTAATGCATGACTACTATACATCAAAAGGCCAAGGGGTCGCAACTCAAATGTCGTGCCCACACATCAAATCACATCAAGACTCGGCTGAGTAAATCAGGAGCAAGGTCGTATTGGTCACTTCCAGCCATCGAATGTGCAAAGAGCCTCATGAGTACGGAGGAGCAAGGTGTCTCATCTTCCTGCAAACTTGCAAAGATTTCAGAGTCTCAATCCAAAAACGTCCGTGGAAACAACCTACAATGTGAAGTCAAACCAAACCACATCCAAGATTGCCGTACCGATCCGGTGTAGCTCGGAAACCCTCCAGCAAAGTAGTCAAAGTTTATTGTACATGTGTTCTATGGAGAACGAACCAACGAAAACATCAAACAATACGCTGCCCCTCTTCCCAACGCTCTTCCCAACAGGTCACCTTTTCTATTGAATGTAATAGACTTTGGCCTTATTGGTGCCAAGAATTCTCATAGGAAGTTGGCACCCTTGCCGATCCAACCTGTGGCGGTCCTCCTGCGGACCGATTTTGTAACAGGCGTTGGCCAGTGATCGCGAGGAGTGTATTGAGATCTATTGAGCTTCATCCAAGTTATAACTGATATACAGTAATTGCACGGTGAACAACGAAATCAACATCTAACAACGAAATCAACATCTATCGTGGACAAAGAGGGTCTGACAAACCTACCATGCAGACTTTGCAATACACGGCTGATTATTTCAAAGTCAACTATGGAGGTAAATGCAACATCATAGTCTGCTTTGATTTATATATGTAGAGAGGCTTCGGTGTGTTGATAGACCCTTTTGCTTACTTTTGGCAATCTTGATATATAGATCCTTTTAGTGAGATCCTACACCCGGGAAGATTAACATGGAACCTGAAAAAAGATCCTACACGCAGTGGTTTTCAGGTTCTATGTTAATCTTCCCGGGTGTAATTACATGTGAATGGCCCATGCACAAAGGGCAAACAAAGTCCCGTGCCCAATGGACCACCATGCAATGATCTGAATATGCCAGCACAGGTGCTCACGGGGCAATCCTGAAATCTCGTCAGGTACCTTGGAGCAGAGTTGTCCCAAAACACATATCTGCAGTACAGCCACTGGCGAGAGACAAACCAATCCAAGGATCGAAGTTGATCGAAGAAAGCATACTTAATGATCCCATCAGTGGACACGAAAGCTGATGGAACGTGTCAAAGACTTTTGACAACTCTTTCCCCAGCTGGGGGACTTCTGCCGGATTCTCAGCTCCCTCAGTCTCCCTGGAAAAGAACCAAAAAAGGTTTGACAGGTCATCCAGATTTACAGTAACCTTTTTGTCCGACCTGCTTCCCACCGGTTCTTGTTTAATGGATTTTAATGGGGTGTCCGTGTCCCAATTTCAAAACAAGGTTCTTCATCCTTTAACTAGAAACTTCCTTGGGAATCGTGTCACCAGGAACAAAAAGCTAGGTTGGAGGCCATCGCTACTTGTAATAAGAAGCCTTGGTCAGTGGGTAGGGGTGGGCAAAACGCCTCAAAACCCTTGGGGTTGGCCTCACTCGGACCGCTTTCGGAGACTGAAGCCGGACGCTTCGCGCAACCGGAGACTATCCGCTGCAAGGACCGAACACCCCAATCACGCCCCTTGAGATGGTGATTGTAGTTGTGTACGAGATCAGCAACCACCAACTCCCTTAAGTGCGAGATCCAAGCTCAGCTTAATTGGACCTCGCAAAATTCATGTATATAATTGGACCCTGATGAAACACCTCATCAGCTGGTCTCTTTAATCTGATCCAGGGCGCTCTGGAAAGCACTTTGCGTCTGCGTTCACTTCGAAAACCTCAGTCAACCCGGAAGATATGTAAAGAAGCTTGCAAACAGCAAATCGCAGGCCTCCAGTAGCTCCACCATCCTAGGGCCCTCGAGGCAGCCGGTTCAGGAAACCCGATGGCCGTCCAATAGTGATAAACAGTGGCACACTGCTGCCGATAGAGAGGCTATGAGGACCAATTGCCTGTGTCAGTGGTTGTCATACATAAGTGGGATTTGCCTAAGAAATCGCGAACCACCTTTCCCGGAGGGGGATTTACCCATAGTGAAAGCCAAAAGAACCTAACCAAAACCAGGAGGATGGTCACAATCCAATACCACTGTTGTTTCCCCTTCACATGAGCTACGTATCTTGATGCACACTCATCTGCACTTTTCCGTATGCATATTAGGCCTCAAAGATGGGCTCCAGCTTAGTGGGTCTACAGCACACACCCAGGTTCTGCAACTGGGTGGTTGAACTGGAGCTGGACGTCGAAAATGACTGCCTCAAATCAAATCGCCCCCTAAGACCGAATCCTTTCCCCAAACTGCTGTTTCGTAATCCAGTCATTTGGGTACCACATGGGAGGAGCTTGAGGTGCCAAGGGTGAGGATGAATCAGCAAACTTCTTGAGAAAGGATACTCTTCTAGAGCATTTCCCAACAAAATTCCACACAAACATCGGCATGGTTTCTTCCATGTCTCGGGTCACTAGTCGCATCTATGAAGGGAAAACCAAATCAAATCCAACTCTATGACTCTATGCCTGAAGCCTGAAGCTCTTGACAGGGATTCTGCCTGCAAGGATGGAGGGAGCTCAACCTATTCCAAGATATTTCAGTCACAGGACATGTTTGACTCTGCTACACATCTGAAACCTCACAATTATTCCGTCAAATTCGTTTCAAGGCCTACCTCTACCCACGGGAGCCTGACTTGCCAGGCCGCTAGCAGCACCAAGCCGGCCAAGATCGCCAACACACTGCAGGCCTCGAAGTATTTGGAACGGATCAGCGTCCGTGCAGTCAGCCGTGAGGGCGACCAATGCCTCGAGGCGACGGATGGAAAGCCCTGGATTGATTCGCCTCTTAGGTTTGGTCGGTGCTTCATGGCTGACATCATCGATTGATGCCTCCTCCAAACTCGATCAGGTAGGAGGAGAATGTATGACATTCATGGTCGGATTAATATAGCACCTTCCTCGTTTTTTGGAGCTTGAAACCTCGCCCGGGAAGGTGGGACTGGGACCATTCGGTCGGGAAAAGAGATGCTCAGTGAAACTGAGCTCAACATGTCTCTAAAACGCGCAGCCCCTTGGTCTGTCAGCCGGCACATGCACGCGACTGCCGTTTTGACCTGGAACTGGACTTCCTCTCCAAAATGGATATGGGGTATGGGATAGAACAGCCAGTTCGGGAAGATTCACTTGCCATGTTTGGACTCCTGGCCACGTGTGTTTCACCATGGCAGCACTCTTCGTGGACCCTCCAAGAACCGTCTTCCAAACTGACCATGACGCACGTCTTCAGTCCGAGGAGCAAGACCTTCTCCTGCGGCGAATTCTCAATGCCCAACGTAGTAAAACCATGGTAAAACCCATGGATGCGCTGGTGTTTCTCGGATGTTGGGGCGGTCCAAGACTTAGATTGGTTGGGAGCAACTCTGGGTTAGGACAAGTTAAATACTCGAGATCATGTCCCCCAAAAGAACAACATTCGTTGCAAAGATTTGCAGCCCCTGTGAAACCTAGTCACATCTAGTCACTATATGGGAGCCTCCAACTTGACAAAGGACTGCTTGCCCGAGAGAACCCCATTGCCTCGAGGATCTTGCCGTTCAAAGGGGAAAGGGGCCGAAGAATCAAAGTCGACCTTAACCCTTGAAACTTTAATCTCTGCAATGACCATCTCACCCAAAAGCACGGTGGGTATGACAAAACAACGTACAACACCCACTTCACAGGCAAAGGATGGGTTTCAGCATTTACTGTTCTTCTAGAGACCGTGGAATGCTCTTGCCCAGTGTATCTGTCTTCGTTTGTTGCATGCTGCAACAGTATGCCTTTTCATCCATCACAGTTAGTGGTACCGTCCCCAGTTGCAAGAACTCCCTGACTTCCACAAGAACCGCAAACTGAGCTCTTCATTTCAAGCTCACTTTTGGCGTTTCGACATGGTTTTTTGAAGAACCCAAAAAAAACGTTGCAACGCCTTTGATCTCAGCTTCCCGGAACGGTCCGCTCCGAGATCGGCCTCCAAGTCGGGTCCCAGAACGGTCCCCACGTCGGCACCCAGCACGGCAGAGACCGGAGAGGCCATGGCGCGACAACCACGGCTCGTGTGGTGACGCTTCAGTCACTGGTTGGTTGGTTGGCCTTGAGTATTCACCTCCATACAATACTATTCCAGGCTCTACTACTCAGAGTTACTCTGTTTCAATCAGTTATCATGACATGTCTGTCTTCACAGTGGACTGTTGCTTCATCCTCATGTAAAATTGCAAACACCATTTCCCAAGCCGCACATGGCTCCTAAGGCGCAATTCAGTCCTTGTCTTGTCAAGCGTACGAATGGAAGTCCTCCAAAACATGTTGCATGACATAGCCAGGTAACCTTAAATTGTCCTTTTCACGCAATTTCACCCTCTCGTGCCATGTCGTCTGTCATCACGCATGAGAAGCTAGAGCCT
Organism: Durusdinium trenchii; assembly: GCA_963970005.1. Taxonomy (NCBI): domain Eukaryota; class Dinophyceae; order Suessiales; family Symbiodiniaceae; genus Durusdinium; species Durusdinium trenchii. The sequence goes on from CAXAMN010003113.1 coordinate 890,880, forward strand.
GAACATGCATTTCAAACACTCGAAATGCTTCCCCACTCGGTCTGAAGAGAACAGATTCCTTAAAGCTCAAACAAAAAACAGCAAAAAAATGTTCCCATACGACAGATTTGCTCACTCTTTTAGATGATGGCCAAGAAAATGCTTTGAAACCTTGCCCTTCAGGGGTCCTATCAGAAAATGAGATATTCACGAAGAATACAAACTGGTACGCTTTCCTTTCCGCCCGAGTTCAACCCTTTCGTTCATCTGGCAGCTCTCTGATGCCTTCGCCAGGTGTATCTGCACATCCTGGGGTGCTTGGAGGTGACCAATCAAATTTCCGCGCAAACCCTTCATATAATGGAACATCCCCGGTTTAAGATTCATGTCTGCGAGCTGGTTTTGCGCATCAATCGGTTGTTGTGTATAAAATGTATATATACACAGTATATATATATATATACATATATTGCGTTTTTGAATGTCCCTAGTTCAATAACAACTGTTAAAGTAGGCCTGCAGTCATGTCTAGACTCTTGACTATGGTGACGATGATTCAAAACACTAGCCTTGCCCTTCCTAAAATGAACTTGGATCCAAGCCCTCAAAGAACTCAACCAGAATTCACCAGAGATATGTCTGCTCAAAGTTGGCTCAAAGACCTTAAGCCTTAAGCAATCACAATCACGCTACGACTAAAACACCACTGGCTTGCTTGGACAAACTGCGCAGCTCTGGTCCTGCAGCCTGTTCTGTTGGTTTTGCCTCATCCACGTGTCAATGTAAAAAAATATCTTAACAACTCTCTGACACTCTGAAGGCTGCAGCCGCGAATGAGCATTACCATAATGCTGCAAGAATTTCAAGTCTAGGCCTTGTCTTCTTTCTGTCAAAATAGAGTGCGTCAAGCACCCCCCTGACTATTGCAGCAATCAATGAGGTACTGGGGAATGGACGTTAGTCCAACCTGCTACTAAATAGTGTGCTGTTCACTTGCCTTGCGCGTAGCTGCGAAGTTTAACCGGCACAAGTTTAATCTGTTTACATTGGCGGCCCGCGGCTGCAAAGGAAAAGTTTTGTATACTGTATCAATGGATCCCCTGTGGAAATACCGGTGTACCGGTGTTCCTTGGGACGTGATCTTATAGTGGTAAAGCGAAAAAGCCAAGCTCCGAGGGCAGTTTGCCCCACTATAGAATCACATATCAACCTCCTGCAGTGCTGGAAACATGTTCTCTATAGAATGAGGTGCCTCAGGGCATTGGTGTTCATCATCATGAACAATCGATAGCAAAAATGTGAAAATCAATGACGTAAAGCCAAGATTGATACTGATTCTACAGAGAAGTGCGGGAAATATGAAGGATGAAGTTGATTTTGGAAAACACAGGAACAAGTTGCCCAAGAGGTTTGTTTTCATTGTATAGAGACATGTTTGCACAATGCAGGGTTGAAATTGATTTTAGACAAATGTTTGACAAAAGTGGCCCAAGAGGTTGGCTTACCATAAAAAGCATTACACAATCACATATCAAGCTTCAACACGTGCAAGCACTTTCTATAACATGACGTATCAACCTACCTGACCTCACAACAAACCATCCATTCTAAAATAAACTCTCAACCTTCTACTGCTCCAAATGCTTTCAACACTATAAAATGAAATATCACCCTACCTGACCTCACAACACACCATCCACTCCGAAATCAATTCGCAACCTTCTACTACTCCAAATGCTTTCTATACAATCAAGTGTTAGGACCTCTATAAAATCTGGTGACATGTCGTGCCCTCTCTATAGAATGAAATGCCGGCACCCATGTTGCGAGAACAAACTGTTTTTTGTTTTAAAGACCCCATGTTCAATATGTGGTGTTCTTCAGGTAGGTTGATATACATTTCATTCTATAAGAAAATTGTCTGTAAAATCTGAAGGTCATTTTGAGCTCAAGCTCTCAGATTCTATAGAGTTTATTCGGCAGGAGATATCGATTGTATGTTCTTTCTCGACTCGACCTGCTTTCCATTGACTGAAGCTCTGACGTTTTCTCAAGTGAAATTGATTGGGTCACCCCCACAAACAAAAAATCATGAAAGGGCACAAGGAAGCTGATCTTCAACTCCACCCTCCATTAGTAGGGATGTTCTCTGCATCCTGATGCAAAATCCATACACATCAATGGACAGCACATGTCAGCACTGTGGCCAACATCCAAAGGTTGTAAGAACCGTCGGCTGAGCATCTGGCAGGGCATCCAATGGTCTCAAGTCCTCAATGTCCAATGGGCACCCAAGGAGCAAATGCTGTGTTCTCTCATTTTGTGGACTCTATATAAAGTAAAACGTTTGAACACTCCTATCTACCGCATGTCATACTTGGGTCAGCTCCTGGTGACCTCCGCCTCAACAACCTGCAGCACCCGTCTCCTTCATCAGCCCCCGCACTGCCGCCGTCAGCGCACGAAAGCCTGCAGCTTTTCATAGCTTTAGGGTCGGCATTGGATGCCGCCAACACCCGAAAAGCCTTTTGAACTAGGGATCTTCGAGCAACCCAGGCTTGCTCAAGTGGCTTGCAGAACGCTTCTCCCTCATCTGTCTTGTGCATTTTAATCATCTGATATCATGCTTTAAAGTTTCTGGATGCCCCCCTCTTTCAGAAAAAGTCCTTGCCACCTCCTCCTTCAATTCTGAATGCCAGCAGAGGGTTCCACGTTTAATGAAGAAGGTGCATAAATGAACATGAATGTGGACTCTGGATATCATTCCACCCCCCAGGCCTGGAAAAGTTCTAGAATCCATGTCTGGAGAAGTTTTATAGACAGTTTTTTCCATCAAAGAGTCTACATTCTAAACAGCAGCTGTTCTTAGACTCCCGATGACTGCCCGCCATGCGACCTGAGAGCTGTTCCTGCAAGGCCTCCTGCAAATCCAACGCCTGAGAGCTGTTGCCCGGACCGGGCGCAGCGAGCGACTGCTTGGTTGACCATCTGCTCAAAGAGGTGGTCATCTCACTTTCGCATGAGAGGAGGTGCATTCGTGCTCCATACTTGTGGCTATGGAACATAGTGGCGGCTGGCCAATTGAGTGGTAGATCCGTGGGTTGGATAGAATATGTTGGAATATGCTATGCCGATCATGGTTGATCTATGTTTATATAATACTATCTCCTCAAAATCGACACTTGCCACCTTGTTTCATGTCTGACTGGTTGCTTGATACCCCTCGCTTGCGCAAAGGTACACCAAATGGAGATCCCCGCAAGAGGTGCTTTGCAAACATATTAGCAAACAAGAAACAATAACAACATAGATGCGCATCACAGTTGATGACTTCATTATTCTTTCCCTCTCTCTCTCTCTTAACCTAATCATGTTCAAGTCGGTCCAAGACCAAAGAACAACTTGCCATGTCTTCCCTCTAAATCAGCCAAGGCCGGCCATCCTCCGAACGCCATCCTCCACAACCTCTGAATGATCACCTTCCCAAAGCTAGTCCGAACGCCCCTGGAGCTGAAAAAGGGGATGCAACCTTTCCCCTTCCCGTCCTAGTGCCCGGAGCGGGCCTTTCCCCATCGCAAGGCGCAATGGTTGCTCAGTCGCCGGGCCATTTGTTGAATCTCAGCCGCCCAAGCGATCAAAGCCTGCAAGATCTGGTCCTGCAGGCGTCGGCGTTTTCGGTCTCGAACGCATGGTCCAGGTCGTCGAACGCCATTTCGGTCCAACGGTATGGTGGTTTGTATGCCTGGCATTGCCCAAGTATTTCCCTTATTTATTGAACAAATATACATAATATAAAATATACAGCAAAATAATATAAAGGAGCAGGAACACGAATCCAGGAGACTCCTTCTCTGCGCCGCTGGTCTTCAGAGCATGGACGGCCTCGAAGCGCCACCACAAACTGACCAAATAAACAGTGAAAATGCTTGAAGAATCCTTCTGACTACTAGTAGCAATGGCCTCCACCCCGGTAGCGATGGCCTACAACGTAGTAGCTTCTTGTTACTACTAGCAATGGCCTCCAACGTAGTAGCTTCTTGTTACTAGTAGCAATGGCCTCCACCCTTGCAGCAATGGCCTGCAACGTAGTAGCTTCTTGCTACTAGTAGCAATGGCCTCCACCCTGGCAGCGATGGCCTACAACGTAGTAGCTTCTTGTTACTAGTAGCAACGGCCTCCAACGTAGTAGCTTATTGATACTAGTAGCAATGGCCTCCACCCTAGTAGCGATGGCCTCCAACATAGTAGCTTCTTGTGACTAGTAGCAATGGCCTCCACCCTAGTAGCGAGGGCCTCCAACGTAGTAGCTTCTTGTTACTGATGGCAATGGCCTCCACCCTAGTAGCGATGACCTCCAACGTAGTAGCTTCTTGTTACTAGTAGCAATGGCCTGCACCCTAGCAGCGATGGCCTCCAACGTAGTAACGTCTGGTCACTAGTAGCGATGGCAAAGTTACTAGTGGCAATGGCCTCCACCCTAGTAGGCGACGGCTTCCAACGTAGTAGCTTCTTGTTACTAGTAGCAATGGCCTCTACCCTAGTTGCGATGGCCTCCAACGTAGTAGCTACTTCTTGTTACTAGTAGCAGTGACCTCCCCCCTGGTAGCGACAGCCTTCAACCTAGTATATAGCTTGTTTTTACTAGTAGCAATGGCACCCTGGTAGCGATGGCCTCCGACCTAGTAGCTTCTTGTTACTAGTAGCAATGGCCTCCACCCTAGTAGCGATGGC
>CAXAMN010003113.1:895599-919050 GCA_963970005.1 Durusdinium trenchii
TTGTTACTAGTAGCAATGGCCTCCACCCTAGTAGCGATGGCCTCCAAACCTAGTAGTAGGAGTATCTGAGGAAAATGTCTACAACCCCCGGTCATTTATGAGGAGACCCTCCAAAGATACAACGAAGAAACAACATGAACAACATACACACACAAAACACTCCCGCCCGAGCAAAGCCTGCAAATACATATGTGTTTCTGGAGATTGGAGGTGTTTCACAAAAGCTTGGTCCAAAAAACTCTGATGAGAATCTTGTCAGCAATGTTGGACATGCGCCGTGTTACCCTGCCTGGACCTGCTCCTTCTGGCCTTGGGCATGAGTGTTCCTGACGGGGAACCGGCAGTCGGGTGTTGGCAGAATAACCTCCTTCCCTCCAGTGGTTGTGGCTAAACTGACTGACATGATTTGGACCTTACGTTAACTTGGATTTGGTTTACTTAGGAACGGGGAAAACGCACACAATATTATATTAATGCAACCAGTTCGGGAAAATAGCAATCATCCTATTCAGAAAGCCAGGTTAAGCCATCCACTCTTTCTCGGCCCAAAACATGCAGTTCTGGCTGGTTCCACGGCTCATGTGTTTTCCAGGTCTCACCACGGTTCAGCCAAATGCCTCAACGCGGTCTCAAGTGCTTCACGTTCCGCCTGGTGGCCTGGCGGTCTCTTGCGTCGTCTCATGTGGTCTGACCGGCTTGCCCAAAACATGCTCTGGCAGGCTCCAAATGCAACGGGAAATGGTTGCCAACAGTTAGATAACAATAATTAATGTCTTCTAAAGTATCTTCAAATGTGATGGGCTTGGTTAGAGTTCTGGTCTTCAATTTGCGAGGGTCAAGACTTGAACGATTGGCTTTGACCCTCACATGCAAGACCTCAGTGCTGAGGTGCCCAACGCTCTTCTGCTAGAACTGCCTTCTCTGCCTCACACGTTTGAGAACAGTGCGCGCCGCTGATGCCGCGCGTTTGAGAAATCCACGATTAAAAACAAGAACATGGCTCAACTATATGGACTTACCCTGCTGCGACGATGTTCCTGTGGAATCCTGTGTAATTACCTGCTTTCACCCGAATGGAACGGCCTCTTCGCGTAGCCTCTCCCGAAGCTCGGAACCTGAAGCGAGACCGTAACGGTCGTCCTTCCGTTGGGTGGAAATGGCTTCCATAGGGTTTCTTCGCCAACGTCTTTTTATTCTGCAAACTGTATGGCCAAGGCATCTCGGCACGCGAAACGTGAAACAACTGCCACGGACATGCTAGCTGCCGGCAGAACATGATGCACTTCAGTGGCGAGGTAGAAGAAGGAGACCAAGCTTGTTCATTCCAACAGGTCCTTACTCAGTTTTGCTAATTGCGCCAGGAGTTCTGTGAAAGTGGATGGATTATGTAAATCAACAACTCAATGACCAAACGTTCAAATCAATGTAGCACAAACATGTGGTCTTGGCAACTCAAATGTTCAACTCAAATGCACAGTTTGGCACCAATCAATGTCATGCACAAGAAACCAACCTTTTAGGATCCACTCGACTGGTGCCAACAAATGTGCCAGTCGCATATCGCTACGGCCCAAACAGCGCATGTGTTCGAGCAATTGTCTGCGCATGTGTTCGCCCCTGTTGGAATAGTAACAGAAGTTGAACATGAAGAACTTCCAAAGTGATCAACTGTTTTTTGTGCAGTTGAGATGGGCGCCCAAACGCCAACCAACAATACGGGCACTCTCAGAGGAAAAGAAAAGCGGCCATGGCCTGGACGTGGCGGCAAGGGTCCAAATTCACAAGTTCTAGTAGATTCTATAGTGGGCATGATGCTCCTGTACAGCTGCTCGAGCAGGGCGTTTGGAGGAATCCAAGGGTTGCTTGGGGGTCCTCAACATCTGCCAAAAGCACCGCTGGGAGCACTAAAAGTAATTACTGGGAAGCAGGCTTCACTGGGCAGGCAAAAGCATACACGTATACAAAAAAATAGCAACTTGGATTCGCTTATATAGGAACCTGGAGGTAAATTCCAAAAAGGAGATTTACCAGTTGAGAAAATCACGCACACTGAGCAAACAAAAAGTAAATTGACATCACTGCCTGACACTGACTTCCTGGGTTGTGCTGCAAAGTCAAAAGGTCTGTTTCTTCCTGTAGTGGGGACGCCATTTGAAGGTTAAAGCTTATACTTATATCCAGTTTTCCTGGGTAGGCTACCTCAAAGGAGCCTGCTAGGGGCTGATGAACAAATACAGCAATGACAAAAAAGAAACGTCTAGCACACATCACCCTCTTTTGCCCACCTTTTTCGCAGGCAAACGGTGGTTCTCACTGGGTTGTCAATGAATGACTTTCGGACTCAAGGAATTCATACTACAAAGGTACAGCGGCACATAATATACGTATATACCGTATATATAATATAAAGCAAGGAGATTGGACTCGCACAGTAAGCATGGCTTACTAGACCTGGAATCCCAGAATTCTGGTTCTCTACTCCTTTCAACTGTGCTCATTGCTGGCAAGCTTAAACCTTGAAGACAGTTCGCCGGTCTCTTTTGCTCCCGCTCACGGTGCTTCATCATCTTCATCTTTTTTAAAATAATCACGCGGCGCGCATCTGTGACAAGTCTTCCCTTCACGAATGTCAATGTTTTTTTGCTAGCACAAACGACCACAGCATCATCCAGCAACGATAAAGCTAAAGCACTAGCGCTTGTCCGGTGAGGCTGTTCTGATCAGCAGGACTTAGTCCTCCTGGAGTCGCTCCCAGGAACACCGGCCGCAGCTGACATATATGCACAAAGCGGTGCTGGTGTTGGTTCAAACACATTCGAGCAGAAGACATGGGGCATGAAGGGGCAAGCCTTGAACATCCTCACACCAACTAGCTCTGTGAGCTAGAATGCGTTCGTGCTGACCAAACACCGGCACTTGTATAACAGCCTGCAAGGTCAACATGGGACTGAACCAGGACCTGGCTGACAGTCTCAACTGCAACCTACAACCTCTAGGACTCTAGGATCTGTATTGGTGCAGCTCAGTACCACGCACACGAGGCCAGTCTGGTCTTGGTTCGACCAAGGAACTTGCTTCAAAGTACCTAAAGCTATATCTGACAGTGGGTAGCACAAGTACCCAGGTGCTCATGGGCGCAAAAAAGGCGAAAGTGAGCCCAGAGGTGTTTTGCTTCTGAATGTCCCAACATGTTTTCATATTGTTCGTTCCATGCGCCCGGGCGTTCGTGCCTTTTTTCTTGCGTCTCGGCCGATGATCTCCTTTGATCCTCCCTGAATGGTGTCGCTCAAATCGATCAAAAAGGCGATCTCCACTCCCCCCCAAATGGCTTTGTATATTCACCCTGCGTCCCCGCAACCAATGGGTGTTGGACGTCAGATGACGTCGGTGTCAGTTGAGTAATTAGAATCGTTTGGATGTCAACAGCCTGTCCAAGCTACTTCCACATCTCAGCCATCCGACTTCTCCGCCTCGTTCAACCAGCGCCGGTCGTTCGACCCCGTCGGTGTAGTGGTTATACGGCCCTCCAAAGAGCCCCCAAGGTGGGAGAAACATGTATCCACTTTACAGCATTTTACAGCAACATGTTGCGATACAAATTGTTGAGCCTCGGACCCTGGCATTTCAGGTGGCCTGATTATCGATGCAACTGACTGTCACCTGCCACCGGTACCTTTTTGATCCTTTTTGCTCGAATCCAATCGGGAGAATTTCTGGTTGGAGAGCTGGATGCTCTCCCATTAGACTAGCACTATCGCAAATCCCTTCGTGTCATCATGTTCAATGGCTCAGTGCAGTTCAATGCTGGGGCAGGATATGAAAGGGGCACACCCCGGTACGGAACCTGATAGTAAGGTCGTGTTCATGGCCGCGGGGTGTCTTCTTCGGAGAAACAGGTCGCCTCCTCCGAGTGCGTGTTCTTTGCCTTCTTTGGGGAGACCTCCCGCACAGCTGAACCATGCTAGGTTGCACCAGAACACAGTCCACAAATCGCATGTTCTGCACTTTGGTTGGAATGGCATGGAACACATTGATTACACGCCCCGGCACGTTCTGAAAAACATGACTGCTCTTCTGCAGCCTGGTCTGCAAAACCTCTAGCCTGACATACAACGTTACCGAAAGTAGCTACTAGCTGTGCATCAGTACTCTGCTTCTTCAGCCGCTCCTCTTTCCCATCTTCATCGTTCTTCGCATCCTCGCCTGTCCAGCTTTTCATCTTTCGCGCGCAAAGGTGCTCCATATGGTAGGGCCCCGTAGGGCTAGGGACACTTCAAGAGAGTCATAATTGACCCGGCTTTCGACCAGCAATCGCCCCATGTGCTCAAAGGGTTCAACAACATGCCATGATTCTCAGGAATTTAGTCACTCCTGAAGCAGATGAAGAAGACGAAGATGACGAGGAGGAGGACTTCCTCAATTGTCCAATTTACTCGGCAGGCACACAAAAATGGGACCCTCCATCCACCGCATTCTGCGTCCCAAAAAGCTCCTCACCGCTCCGTGAGCGTGGGTGAAGCCACGGACGCGACAGAAAGCTCTAGGGCTCTCGACTTTTTCTTTTTCTTCTTCTCCTCGAGTTGCGTAACATCAAAAAAAAGGGGGCAGTCCGCAACTCCCAGGACACCTCGCACAGTGTTAACCAAGGAGTTGCAGACGGTGAAATGGTACCAAGCAACCAGCCTTCTTTTTATCCTTTTTCTTCTTCTTCTCTTTCTTTTTCTTGTCCTGGCACCGCTTTGTGAGCGAGTCTCGGGATCCGTCCTCCACATGGAGAAGGGCAAAGTTAGAACTCCAAGGATCTCCAATGATGGTGAGGATCCAATCATAGAATAGCACCATGATCCAAAGAAAGCACGTCTCGTCCTTTTTCTTGTCTTTCTTCTTGTGTTTCTTCTTCTCTTCCTGACCACGTTGGGACAAACCTAATGACCTTGGATGGTCTCTTGAGAAACGGGTCTTGCACGTATGGCAATGCTTTCTGCAGTGCAAGCATTTTACTGCGCAAAAAAAGTAGTTCCAGTTCCAGCCTTCTTGAACTCTTTGTTTTGTCGTTCGGCCGCGGCGACGGCATACTTGTCCAATCGACTATTCCTCAGGCAGCTCAATCACACCCAAATTTGCGTCCAAAGACAACAGTGGACATATTCTATGGGGAGCCCTTCTTTCATGTACAAACTCTCGCTCAAGCACGTAAAACATAATTCGACAAACCAAACTTGAATTAGGACTCAAGAAAAACCTCGTGCTCGACCTCAGGCGTCTCAGAAAACGGACGCCATGTCACCTGTCAAAGCCACCTTTGACCCACCAAATCTTGAAGCGCAAACCTCTCATGTCTGTCACAAGTAGTGGTCAAATGGATTTTGTTTCTCTTGACACCACGTTTCTCCCTCAGAAAACCCCCTCCTCCAGGGACCTAAATTGTTGCTCCTCAAGAGCGGGCCTTTTCAAGTTTGCAAAAGAAATTCTCACCAAAATCAATTAAACATCAACTTTCCACTTCCCTTTTAGCACATCTTGTGCTTGCAACGTTCAAATCCACAGGTGTCCAACTCAGCCCAGCTGTTTATAAACACCTTCTGTGCCAACAAATGCCATGCTAAACACGACTTTCTGCTCCGGAGACTGATGCCACTTGGCATCATGGCCCACCCAAGTTTAACTGAGGGCGGCACACAAACTTCTCCAACATCTTTTCCATGGTCCGACCCTCAGTGTAAGTTCCATCATCCGCATAGTACTTTGTTATTGTCTTGGTAGCAGTGAACAAACTGTTATAATATTAATAATAACTTAATAATAACAATAACATATAGGCGTTTCAATCCTGACCAAGTTTTGCCTCCGTTGTGTTTTTTTTTAATGGATATGAAACAAACAAACACACACACATTAGGACACGCAAGAAAGTCGAACACAAAACTTTCACCAAAAAACACTGAAAAGTGCACCGTACAGGGCAGGGTGTTGGTCAACAAAACCCAGGAAGTTGCCAAGGCAAAGGTCCTTCCGCTGCTGTTGTCACTCGGCTCTCTCTACCTCGCTCTTTCAAATGCTTCATCCATAAATATATTGCACCCCTACACACCAGCTACTTTCGAGTGTGCTTTCTCAGGCCACCCCCCCGAACCCCCCTTCTTACTCAGCTGGCGCAGGTATAGATACCCAGGGTAACTACAATTCATCTTCAGTTACCAGGTATAGTACTTCAAGTTCCCTTTCCGTCAACCGTTCGATAACCTTTACACACGCACAGCAATCCACAGCTTTGAAGTCTCATTCTTGCGTTGAACTTATATAGGTGCGTGAGAGGCATAGCAACATAGTATTTATACGGACCCAGGGTAGCTACAACTCTGTTGCCAGGTGTCCCAATTCAATTTCCCTACCCTGGGTCCGCGCGCGCGCGCCTTGCTGGCTCCCGGCTGCCCGTGATTTACGCAGACCCAGAGCAGCTACAAGGCAGTTGCCAGGTATACCCAGGGTAGCTACAATTCAGTTGCCAAGTATAGCACTGCAACCAACCGAAGACAATTGCATTTCTTAAAATCACAAAAAAGCACCTCCAAAACCTTGCTTCCGTGCACCCCTACACACCAGCTACTTTCGAGTGTGCTTTCTCAGGCCACCCCCCCGAACACCCCTTCTTACTCAGCTGGCGCCTTGCCAGGTATAGATACCCAGGGTAGCTACAATTCAGTTGCCAGGTATAGTACTTCCAGTTCCCTTTCCGTCAACCGCTCGATAACCTTTACACATGCACAGCAAACCACAGCTTTGAAGTCTCATTCTTGATTTGAACTTATATAGATGCGTAAGAGGTATAGCAACATAGCATTTATACGGACCCAGGGTAGCGACAATTCTGTTCCCAGGTATCGCACGCATGAGACTTCAAAGCTGTGGATTGCTGTGCGTGTGTAAAGGTTATCGAACGGTTGACGGAAAGGGAACTTGAAGTACTATACCTGGTAACTGCACTATAGCTACCCTGGGTATCTATACCTGGCAAGGTGCCAACTACACCTTACCATTCAGATGATGCAAGTGATGCAAATTGCATTTCTTGCATCACCACCCCTCAAAAATCACCTCCAACACAACCTCAAAAAACCTTCCATCCGTCCACCCTCCTCCCCCAGCATGTGCCGAGTTTACGTGTACCTTTTGCGGGCCACCCCCCCCAAACCCCCTAACTACTCACTTCGTTCGCCAAGCACAACTCAGCAGGCGCCTTCTACGAAGGCTGGCTTTCGTAAATAGGAACACACACACAATAAACAACATTTCCTTACAAACAAAATACACAAAGAACACACATATGTATATAATTGCATATGTATATATATATATATACTAATTACACGCAGTATATAATCTATATAGGTTTCCGAGCAAATCCTGGTAGAATACATCGTTGCCATCGATGTGACCCGGGCTCGATTCCCGGCTGATGCATTCTTATCCTAACGCTTTTAACAAACTTTTGCAGCACCACGCCCACATGTGGGTGGACGTCACAGGAGTCATAGCAACTGACATGCAGCACCCCCTGTGGGACTCGAGCCCACAATCTTCGGATTAGAAGTCCGACGCGCTCCCCAGCCGCTTGCTGAGCCAGGCGCCGCGTCGGCCACCACCGGCACGCGAGCGCCGCCCGCGCCCATGGCCTCGCCCAGGGCGATGGCGCGCTGCTGAACCGCCTGGGAAGCTGCTTCAGACGGCCGAAGGGTCCAGCAGGGATGATATTGAATTATCTATAGTGATATTCCAATTGAAATGTGCCAAAGGATGCTGGAGATATCTGAAGATTTGGGGTTGTGGGGCAACTGGGCACAATCACTGGGACTTCCTTCCTGTGAACATCTGCGAACTACATTGAAGTGCAGTTCCTTGTTCTTTTGGGCGCTTCATGGAGGGACAAAGGGCAACCAAAAAGGTAGATCCTGTTGGTCACTGGTTGTAGGGGGACCCTTCATTATTTCAAAACCTTTTGGCTTTCTACAATCAACACATATATAATATAATGTGGTGTGACCCCAAATTCTAGACCCTGCCACTGCCTGTGGAAACTGTTGCAAGAATCTTCCAATGGATGATCTGGTCGGTTCCCGACCAACTCTTGGAGTTGGCGGCCGACAACCTGAAAGTGGAGTTGAGTGGATGCACGTTGAATCTGCGGATCTTCACACCTTCATACGCCTTCCATCCTTAAAGAATTCAGCAGCTTCCCATGCTGCAAGGCCCTACCAATTGGCCAAACAAATGCAGCTTCTCCATGATTTTGGGTGCTCGCCCAGCTCAACCGACGGGCGGCAAAGGAATCGGGCCAAGTGCACCGGTTGAAGAGGTTCCCATCACGAGGCTCTCAACAATTCCCGGTTCGATATGGTTCGGATGGTTTAGGGTTTTGCTTCGGATGGCTTTCTTGGCCAAGTAAAGCCATTACCTACCCGAATCGTGCAAAGCTTTGATCGCAATGGCAAGATGCAATGATGTGCCATCTTAGATTCTTAGATCTTGCCCACAAACCCAAACAGCTCCATACCAGGTTCCACCTTGGGAAAAGCGCTCCAGATTGATCGGCACCGGCCTCCGCATTGCCCTGCAAGGACTTGGCAAAGGCCGCGGAGCCACCGCCCCTCACGGAAAGCCGAGGTCAGGAGCTGCAAAGCCGCAAAGGAGAAAGAAAGGTGCAAAGACAACAAGAGCGACCGGTCAAACAACTTGTTTGTTGTTAATTGGGCTCTGAAAAGGCTGTCACGTCCACAAGCATTATCAGTCTTTGATTGCAAATCTTTGAAGGGGCAATATGGGGCAATACTTTGTGCTTCATCCGATTTAACATAGCCATGAAATTAATAGGATGCCGCCCGTGTCGTTGGTCGCCACACAAAAAGCTCCAAGTTCCCAGCGCTAAGCCCATGGTTTCAAAGCGGCTCTTGTAGCTATCCTGGGCCCCGGCAGAGTCGGCGGGTCCCGGGCTGCGATCGAAGGGGAAGTCGGCGGGTGGCGATTGAAAGACTCTCGGCTGGTTGGTCTGAACAAGTTGCAAAAGCTGAACAAGTTTTGGAAAAGGTGGCAGTTGCACCACTTGGGTCCATTTTGGTCGGCGCGCTCCGCGTGCTAGACGGCGCCCGCCACATGTTTCTTACAGTGGCGGGGTGAAAAGCAACCCAAAGACACACACACACAGGTATGCGGCATGCGGACAAAAACTCATGTTTGATATTCCAATGGTGGCTGGTATTTTAGCACATGCTGAACAACAATTGCTGCAGCCTGTTGCTGAGATTGCATTTCAAGGCAATATTGTGAAGCATGTCTTCACCGCACAGTATGGGAAAGCACATGCACTAGAATCCACTAGAATCTCTCAGCATCGAAGCTATGAATCACAAAAAACCTATCACTGTCCAATCATGTCATTTTACACAATTGGCAGAATCACATCTCCATTATCCAGGAGTTCACCTGTCTGCTTTTGCAAGGGCCATTGGGCCGGATCCCAGCCGTCCAAGTTGCACGCCGCCTCCACGTTTCCCGCCGCAGCGGTCAAAGAAAAGGCTGCGGCCGGGATGGAGGAACTGGCCACCACGCACTGACCGGTGGGATTGGAATCACCGACGATGGCCACACAGGCGTTTGAGGCAAGCCCTGAGAAGCGGATGATCACTGAAAGCAAACCTAAGACGCTCATCATATCAAGCGCGCAGTCTTTGGGTCCAATTCCCTCGGTGTGAGGGCAGGTGCTCACGGCATCTGCCAAGACTACTCCTAGTCTCATGGTAAAGCTACCGATCAAAGTGATACAACCGAAACACAGTGCGGTGTTTGAATAAACCGTGTTCTTTGGTACTGCTGGTGATGCAGGGAGAACCCCAGTGCGGACTCCGTGGTCAGCCAGGAATTCATAGGCGCTCCTCTTAACATCCAGTTTGATGTCCTCCAATTCAGCCGCTGCCGCATCCACCTTTTGTGAGATGTTGCGATTGTCAACGCAATCCAGTTCGATTTGCAAACCAGCCTGTGCCAACAATACCGTCATACCCACCATTGACGCAATGTTGGTTGCACAATTTGCTGGTACATTCAGAGATTGAGAGCAAGCGGTCAGTGAGGCAGTGATGAGACCAGCAATCAAATCAGTGTTGATGATGGTGAGCATGAGGAAGTTGGCACATCTCTGCTTCTCCTCCTCCGTCACTGGGCCTCTTCGACGCCTTCGAATGGCCTTGTAATCACACACGTTCACCAGCGTATTGATCAAAGCGCCCTGATTGGAAAGCCTGGCCACGATCTGTGCGACATTCACCACACAAAGGCTCGTGGACATTTCTGGACTACTCAACTGGATGGTGAGCGGATTCGGAGCCGATGGTCGAAGCTGGTGGCCGGAGAAGCTGGGTCTCCATGGGACCAAGAGTAGCAATAGCAACGCCAAGAACCAAGTGGCCCATCGGAGCAGCAAACGGGGAAGTGGAGCATGTCTAGCCAGCAGTGGCGCATGGTGTGGCTCTGACTCCTCACCATTGCTACCTGCAACGTGCATGGGGAAACATCACGAAACATGGATGGTGCGCATGCTGAGCCAAGCATCACTGGAGCGCCCTCTGCACCCTCTGAATCCAAGAAAAACAACCGTGCACGTGGCATCTGATTATATATAAATCCGATTCATGCTGAGATCATGAGATCATCATACCATAAACAATCTTATACAATCACACTTCCCCGACATAGCCCTTCGTCAGGAGGGTTTTGCAAGAGTATTTTCCTGAGGTGGAACGACGAATCGCCACCACCGCCCCAAAGGGTTGTAGCACGTTGTAGTGCCATCCAAGGATCCATGTTGTTCGGCTTTGTGCCTTGCATGCGCTTTGGCCTTAGGTGAAAGGGCCACCGCAGCTGCTGGTGGCAAACCAGTGCCTTACTATTGGCAACTATGGACCATGGGGCCTAACAAGTCTAACTAAACCCCAAGTCTTTTGGCAGCAAACAAGTGCTTCCAAGGACACCAGGAATGGAATTAGGATATATAAATGGTGCATGTAATTCTCACGAAACTCCTGACATTCTAGAATTAAGATGAATTAAGAGATTCCTATGGACGCAGCCGGGATGCATTCCACCGGACTCAAAGCCGACGGTGTTCATCCTGAGTAGAATTCACAAGCTTCAAATGAATCAATCTATCTCAGAAAATGTATCTTATTAAAGGTCAATGAATCACTGCCAGCCTGAATCAGCTGGCATCTTGTTTGCTCATGTGTGTTGCCATGTGCTCTAAGTTTGATCCCCATGGTTGGGTTTCTTGGCTTCCATGTCTGTCGAGTTGCTGGGCTTCGATCTTCGCGGTCCGGTACTCCAAAATACTCATCTTGGGCGCCATGGCGTGCCACGACGCGGCTTGCTTTTCAACGTGGAGCGGGACCCGTTGCAACTGAGGAAGACGAGTTGCACATCTCTGAGAGGAGTAGGTCGCCCATCTCAGGCGGAGGGGCATGGTGGCTTTCAAGTTATCCTCCGGAACTCGCTGAGGCAACATTTACAGGTGACCGAGCCGTAGTAGATCAAGAGCTGCAGCTGACATATATATTATATACACAACACACATTCCGACCAGCACATCTTCCACCCTTTTTTGACATGATGATCATCATGAGCCCAACGGCTACGAAAAGGCATCCCTGTCCGTGTATAGTGCTGGGGGGCTCATTCAGGTCCTCTTTATTCTCTCTCAACCTTGTAATCCAAGAAGCTGAGAATCAACAACCAACACAAGGATTGAGGACCATATTTTACTTTCTCACACGCTTTCGGCTGGCACAAAGGGGTTTGGATGAGTCCGACGGATCTGCACCGATCGTCTTGTCCCGGCTTTTTCTGGCTCTGCTTGCGCTCCGCTGGCTCTTATGGATCTGTCTCCAGGCCCAAGGTTTGAAGTGGTCCTGACCGGAGTGCAACATCCCATTCATGATTGGTGCCTCCCACACAAGTGACCATTGATTGACTTATTGACTGGGATGATCTATAGACATAACAATTTGGGATCAATGGTCGAAACATATGAGAAACTACAGTATTCACATTGACATCTTGCAGACTACTTCAACCAAACAAAACAGTTGTCTTGCTAATTGTCTTCATCATGCAGCACTGTTGGGTCACCCGGGAATCGAATTCACAGGTCCATTTTGTGTGGCAATGACCATGCAGGCTGTCCCAGGTGTCCCCATGTAAGGTCCTTGCAGGTGGTGTTCTAGGGGGGAAGGGTGGTAGACTATCGTGAGTTTGAACTTCAAGAAGTGCAACTTTTATCTGCAGGGTTTTGTGTATCTAGGGTTGATGGTAATCTCACCACCCAAAAAGTAAAAACGATCACAGTAAACACATGGTTGCAACCTGCTTCAAAGCGGCACCGGAATGCCCACAAATCACAAGCGCCCCAATAATGGAACTATGTCCTATGAGCCTTTTATATAATGTTTCAAGCTCTCTTTTTCCTTTCGCCAGGCAGGCAGGGACTCTGAAGGTGGTCATGCTGCAAGCTGAACTTCCAACCACCAAACTCAAAGCCACCTTTCCCAGCCTCCCTTCTTCACCAAAGCCGTGGCCATGCCCTCTCGGGGCTATGGGCATCAAGAAAGAAAACAGCTCGCTCCATCACCTCGGAAAACACTCCAGCGAGTTCAGTAATGCGGTCATACGTCCATGGTGACATCTTTTGTTGATAGGTGGCAACTGAAGCTTCTTGGATGTAGATTTCCAAAACTCTGGAGCTGAGCCATCTTCCCTTTCGCCTTACCAGTTCTGAATCCTCCGTTTGCTGGAGGAGAAACGTCGCACCGCCCGGCCTAAGAGAGGCCAGGTCGTAGGGCGAGCTGTTGGGGAGTCGCCTCACTTCCAAGCCGACAGCTCGTTGGAGTGTGACGAAGCGCCTCCGAAGCGTGGCCGGTGACCAAGGCCACAAAGGAGCAGCTGCGTCAAGCCTCCTGAAGACAGCGGTGACCAGGCGAACAATGTCCTGATACTCAAATCTCGAGGCTTGGTGCCTCGCTGATCTTCCTCTGGTCTTCGGCTCCTGGATCTTTAAGATGATCCCTGTTGCGCCTGGTGCAGCATCACCAGGGAGCACCAAATCTCCTCGACGAGCGGAGAAGATCTCTCCAATGCGAAGGAGTCCTGCCCAACTCATCGCGAAGATAGCCGCCTCACGCGGCCATCCCCAGAGGAGGGCTAAACTGCAAAGCCCCAGCAAAACTGAAACTGGAAGAGCTGGATGATGTTGTCTGGGCTCTCCTGACACCCAGTTGAAAGCCAGGTCCCAGGCAGCGGCGAGCTGCCTCCTCAGAGCTGGACGCCGTTGGGTAACGGCGTTGATGGTCTCGGCAAAATTTCCGTAGGGATAACCTGCCAGGAACATCTCTTTTCCATATGCTATGAGGGCCTCGCAAATCTCTTCGGGGTCAAGGAGGGCAGCATCAACCAGTTCCACCAAAGTAGTTCGCAGGTTATCTGCGAGCCAACTATCAAATTCAGCAAGCCGCTTCGACCTCTGATTTCGGGTGGATTGCTTTACCGCCCTGTCAGCTTGAAGCCCCCAACCCGATCGTGCTTCGGCCCTCGACCGGTCATCTGGGCCTCGTGGGGCTAATGGCATGGCAAGTGCAAAACACGAGGGCGCGCGTCCCAAACGGCTGCGGGCATGTGAGCACTGTGGTTTACCAAAACCATAGACCTTTGGGGGACCGGTGTCTGAGGAGGCGCTGAGAGAGGTGGAAACAAGCAAGAGCCAGGAGATTGGCCGACGGGCCCTGCCAAAGAGGAAGCAGAAGGAAGCCAAGCAAGCTGCAGACAAGAGGCACTCTGCTCCTGATCCCATCAACTGCCCAATGGAGGTGATTGCTGTGACGAACTGGTAGAAGGGTAGAGCAAAATGCTCTGATGAAGTCGGCGTAGTCCCAGGAAGATCCCAAGCTCCCGCACCAGGGCAAAGCGAGAAGGTGACTAGGATGAATAACCGCAACCATCCGGCCACCGGCCTTGAGAACTGATGAGAGTGCAAGGTAGCAACCTGAGAATCAGATAAGTACTCCAAAATGGAGTGGTCTGAAGGCTCTGGAAGGGCTCGGTCACGAGTGGGTGCATCCGCAGTGTTCAGTCGAGTAGGAGCAAATCCAAAGGAGGGGTGTAAGTTTGCAGCCACTGTAATTGCACAGGCCTTTCTCAGGGACCTCTGGAGTGAACGTGCCGATGACCTTCCCTTTGCATGAGCCCCCTTTGCGACTCTGCTGTCCAGAAGGGCTACAAAACGTCGATGGCCCCCCTTTTGTGCGAGTCGGTGCAGCAGGCCCACATAAGCATGACTCTCCAGGATGTTGATGTGGCAAGGTGTCCTCCATCTCCACGAGAAAACCGTGTGCCACTTGGATGACTGCAGGAGGTCATTGATGATCAGTGACTCCAGACCCTTTCCGCACGCCCCTTCTGATGCATCACGCTTCTTGAGGGCTAGCTGTATGTGGGTGGCTAGATGATCAACAACCCCCCGGGACATAAATGGCACTCTGCTTTGTATATGCTCCCTCAATTCGGATGTGGGAGTGACCCCCAGAGCACTTTCTTTGAAAACTGTCGACCTCGAAGCCATACACGAGGAAGCGGAACTCCTTCCGGTGAATGCTACCAAACATGCAGCTGGCGACAACCACCTCCTCCAAACCCAAGCTAAGGAGCCACTTCCAAGCGCTCAACCAAGCCATCTTGCTCAGACGAGGCTGTTCCAAGAAACCTGGGGCACCACAACGGTAGCGCATCAGCAGGCATCTCAACGCAAGGGTGGTGCCAATAAGCGTCCTCCTCTCTGTCCTGTCAAAACCAAGAGGTCGCTCGTAGGATCGAGATGCTGGATATTGTGCCGGAGAAAATGTTGTGCACGGGGGCTCACAACCAACACTCAAGAACCGCCTTTCATGGATCATCTGTAGCATCCAGTCTAGAAGCTTGACATTGGTGAGGTCGAAGTGCTTACTGGCGGTCAGGTCGAGTGGGGTACAAACTCGAAGTCCCCTTCTCGCAAGCTCCTTTGAGAGAACACCAGAGCCTCCGCAAATCTCAACAAAGTCAAAGGCGAAATCGATCGAGCGGGTAGGTGATGGAGGCAGCCCTTCAAGCGCAACCTTTTCATCTTCCTCACTGGGAATCCCAAGCTGTCTTAGGACCAAAGCCGGCCCTTTCTCCAACATTGTGTAGGAGCCCTTTCGATCTCCCCCCCAGCCAAAGAGACTGACTGAGGCTATCTGAGGCTCTGCAAGCTGTGACAGCCCCTCGCTGATTGGATGCATCAGTCGCATAGACATGCTTGTCATAGTCGACGGAGATGTCGGTGACCGCCAAGAATCCCGCAATGCTCGCCAACACAAGCTCTTCAGCGACATGCCGAGTAAGTGTGACGACCTCGTTGGCCTGCTTTTGTGAAGGAGTCCCCAGTGCGAAAAGGCCATCCAGGGTACAAGTAAGGCACCTCCGGAACATCAGCAAGGAGACCCACTGGCCAGCAAGCCTTGAGGCGAGACCCCTCGTGATGACTGGAAGAGCTGATAGCCTCAGAGACAAATACGAGGTGGATACCCTTTTAGCAGCATGCCCCGCAACTGCAGTGGTGCCTGCTGATTGGGCCCTCTCATTCGAAATCACTTCGGCCCCAACCGCTTGAAAGAAGGTCTCACCTCTGACAGTCTTGTCATCGGAGCCAAGGACTTGATTCTCCTTGTATATGTTTTCGGCTACTGCAAGCTTCTTCTCGGCGAGTGAATCACCTTTGCGGCAGCTCCTCTTCTCTCTGGAGATGATCACATAGTCATCGATAACCAAGATTTCCCACCATGGGCCTTGAGGGAAAGGCTGATGCCTAAGGATCTGACTTGCACCCTTCAGCAGGCCTTCACTCCTCAAGAGGTTTGTGTGGCTAGCCAAGGCGTATTCCACGCCAAGATGGTCTCCTTGGAAAAGGCTGCTGAATCCAGCATAGACCTTCTCTGGGGCCTTCCCAACCAGCAAAGGCACTCTCCTCTTGAAACCTAGGCGGTCACCATGGGCCTCCCTGTCATACTTTTCGTTCAGGATCTCCTCAAGCTCGAGCAACTCTGAACTACCATAAAACTCCTTCGTGTGAAAAGCAAAGGGAAGTTGGTTTGACCATGCTCGAGATCTGGAGACCTGGGCCTGATGATAGAAGTCCCGTCGATCTGTGACACATCCGACTAGCTTATAGCCCCGCGGACAGTGAAGCGATGTGAGGTTTACTCCGGCAGGAAGGAAAGCCGAAGGACCTGAAGGGTGCATCTCGGCACCATTGCACCACCTCCTGTCTCCAATCTGTCTGTCGACTTCCTCATTTTTGAAAGCATTGAACACCCGGGACTGGAACTCGCAAGGGCTATCGAACAGAGCCAGCAGCCCCTTGGTGCTCCAGAGTTTTGCCAGTTTCAGGCTCTCAGTGACGGATTCCCTGGAAAAGTCAGGTCCTGCCCAAGTGACTTCTTGACCGTGTCGAAGGACGCTCGGCTCAAGGAAGGGCAACCAGAGGATGTCATCAATGAAGTCAGCCATAGGCCAGCTTCCCTGACCTGTCAACTTAAGTCTCCCAGCATCGAGGCTGCGGTATGGATTCACGGCTGAGAACTCTGAGGCAGGCTTGAAGAGGTGATCTTTCTGAATGGTGCCCCGTTGATCAATGCCTTCATGAAATTCACCACCATAGCCCCCCAAGTTGAAAAGCGGGGAGGCATGAACAAAATTGGAAAGCTCAATGAGTCGAGCTATGAATTCTGGTCCTGATCTCCCTGGAGGTAGAGGATGATTTCCAGGAAGGTCACTCACGGTGATCAAAGCGTCCAAATGACGATGTATTCGCATCTGTGCTGGACTTGGACACCTCCCGAGACTGCTAACATCGAACGCTGCTCCGTCGGTGTAGAGGTAGTTCAAAAAGACTATGAAGATGTGCAGCAAACGCTTCCTGCAGATCTTCCACCATTGAGCAGCCGATAGCCTCGAGGCCGTCTGCCCCCCCGAAGGCGTCAAAATCCCTCAGGGGCAGAGGAAAGACCGTGGTACAAGGAGGGTTTCCATTGAACGTAGTGCGAAAGGATTTGGCCAAAGCCGCGGAGAACCTTGTTCGGCTCTTCATGATCAGCCTCGGCAAGACAGCAACCAGCCGTCGGAACGAGATGGTGGAGCTCAGGGACTCCGCCGTGAAGCGCTCTTCCTCTGGATCCCGGTCCAGCTCATAGCCAGAGGTGTCACTCTGGTCGAAGGTCTTCTTCTTGGAAGTACTCCCAGGGAGCTTGTCTCTAGGGTCGCCAGTCCCGCCGAAGGCAGTCCTGTCGCCAGGCTGCTCTGAGGAAGAAGAACGCGGTGCCAGCAACCCCACAGACCCGCTCACTCCTGGTCTTCCTCCTGCTGCCTCTTCCCTTTTCCTCGCCCCTTTGCCTTCTTCTTGGCAGCGGGTTCCGAGGTAGGGGGGGGAGGAAGGCTTCTCCTTTGTGGCCTCTGCACGCCTCGATTGGATGGTGTCCAGCTCCTTCAGATATTGCAAGGCCACTGTGATCCACTTCTGATCTGCTGTCGCTGCAAACGCCCTCTGCCTGGCGATCGAGGTGAATGACCGGTTGCTGAACAACCCCTGGGGGGGGGTCCTCGATTAAAGCCAATAGGACTGCAACATCCATCTTCCCATTGTCCAATGCCATCTGTTCGAGGAAAACAAACAGTAGGCCCAGAGTGTCCCGGGCGGCAAGATGGTTGTCCTGCTGCATGAAGTCCATAGCCAAGGCAACCTGCCAGATCACAAAACCTAGCTCCCGGTGTCTGCCAAAACCCCCGAACCTCTCCAGGTACCTGGTGGCACAAACTTCTCTGGAGTGGAGCTCCCCCGGTGACAGCTCTGCCGACGTAGTAGGGCTCATCCTCCTTGACATTTGCTGCAAAACGCTTGTAAAGAAAAGCCCGAGAAGGGCAGCCAAGACCCCACCAATTGCTGGATGCGCCAGACACCAGCAGGTGAAGACCCTTAACCACAGTGTCCATGCGCTTGAGGACATGAAAGCGAGCAGTCAACATTACACCGACAAAGCTCTTTCTTTGAACATCCACCTCCATCACTACGATCGCCACCAGAAAGGAGAACACACACACAAAAAAAGAACAAGCACACTGCGCGCCGCAACAACAACAACAACAACAACAACAACAACAACAACAACAACAACATTGGCCGCAACGCAACAGCACACCTGCAAGCCCATGGCCGCACTGAGTGTCTTCGGATCGTCGTGGACGATGTGGAAGTTCACCAAGCCTGCATGGAAACAGTGTGCTGACAATGCAGGTTGTTCTCATCTAAATG
The DNA here is from genome assembly GCA_963970005.1 of Durusdinium trenchii. Taxonomy (NCBI): domain Eukaryota; class Dinophyceae; order Suessiales; family Symbiodiniaceae; genus Durusdinium; species Durusdinium trenchii. Next base: position 914,015 of record CAXAMN010003113.1, read on the forward strand.
ATCACTGTTTGGTCTGTTAGAACCGATTGGTATCTGGTGTCCAGTGGAGATGTCAACGGTCCACGCAGTCAGGATTGTTTAGTGCTACAATTCTGATTCACGAAGGACACAAAAACACCGACACATTCTGTAGAACCTGTAGCAAAAGCAGGTTGAAAGCCCGGAAAACTATGAATGGATGTCGATCGAGGACGTCTGAGTCCTGAGAGCAACACTTTCGGACATGTAGGAGCCCCAGTTGGTCTGTTCTTCCTATCAATTCACCACGTAACCCTGGATTCGATATTGAATCACAAAAGCTGAACCAACACATACCAACACCAAAGAAAACTGAGGAAACAACACATTCTTGTTGAGCTGCCAGGAGAGGGAGGCACTCAACCGTTGCACCTCCGACCGGTCACGGAGTTCCACCGGTCCCGGCCGGTGCCGGTCGACGCCAAGACACGGTTCGGAGCGATGACGTCGGGGAGCAATTGATGGACGCCGTGCCAGGCCTCCTGCGGAGGTCTCCGCGACGCTTTTCTTCGGAGCGCCCGTTTACGACGGACTCGTTGCGGTTCAAGGTCGCTGCTGAAATGTTTTCTTGGTGCACACGAGGGGGGGTGATTGATGTCGTAGTAAAGATGAAGTGAAGTGGACAACATGAGAAATGCCTAGTGTTTCTTACCTGTGGAGAGAGATCTAATGGAAACTGGTGGGATGTTCAGATAGGGTGCCCTCTAAGCTACACATCTGAAACACCTCACCCTCTTCCAGGAAGCGAAAACTAGCGAAACCGCTTTTTCGGATACCACGCCCACGAATCCGTTCCAAGGAACCGGTTTCAAGGAACACAGGAAGAGCCCAAGAGGAACAAAGCACATCTTGATATCCATCCCTGCCGGCCAGGCCTACTCGCACGCTGGTTTCGAACAACGGGAAACCAGCTCAACCGGGACCCCCTCGTTGGCTGAAGGGATCGACAAACATTGGGGGCTCCTGGTAAAAAGGCAAGCCTTCACAGCAAGTGGGATAGGCAAAGTCCTGACGAATCAGGAGGAGCACTGGAAAAGCGTGGTGAGCCGAAACACATGTGATTCATGTGATGCTGCTGTTCTTGCATTTTTTTGGGGGTCGTTGTATTGAAAAGGCAACGGGAAGCTTTCCACATGACATGCCCAATGCAGGCTTGCAATCGAAAAAAAACGGTGTGCATCGGAACTTCTGGGAATGATCTCAGAAAAGAGATTGCTTCTCCAATATCTGCATTTTCTCTGCACTTCTGGTGGCACCAGATTTCCGCACAGGAAGGGTCTCGTCACGCCACACTTTCCCTTTGCCATATGTTTTCCGGACAGCCAGCCATTGGCAAAACACAAGCAAATACACAATACCCCTCTTGCAATCATGATCGTTGACCCCACAATGTCCAACAAAACCAGCACTGTCTTCCTGATATTGTTCCTACCAGTAATTTCAACGCTAGTCATAAAGCCCACTGGTTTCGTGACCTGCCTCGATCACCAGCCGCTGAGGGATGCGCAACCGCTGCAGCTCCTGTTTCCGAAAGCAGGAGGCATTGCCACCGTAGCCTGCGTGATCATTCGTGCAACCATGTGCAACCAGGCAGGAATTTACTTCTTAAAGATCTTTAAAGTGTGTGTGCGTGTGTATGTGTATATTTATAAGATGAATTGGCCGTTCTCTGCCTGCCAATACATTGTCAGTGCTGCACATTCCCATGTGAATCATGTGATGATTCAGGGGAAGGGAATAGATAGATCTGAATAGTAGACTGATATATAACAAAGGCGCTACAGTAAGGGCACAGAACTGCGATGGTTAGCCAATAAAGTCTGTACACTCGTATGCAAGGTCCTTACTTTCGAACAGTCTTTTTAGATCTGAAGCCTTCCATATCCTTCCATTGTTGTGCGTTCCATGACTGGCTCCCGAGTTTCCCTAAAAAGCCAAGGCTTCCGTAGGTCAACGTTTTTGTCTTTTTTGCAGTTTGTTGTTAAAGGGTGATCCAATGTGATCGTCCGGATGAGCGCTGTTGGCCAACTGGCGGTGTTTCTCCTTTGTGAGCGAGCGCGTTTTCTTTGGGCCAGTCTGAATCAAGCGAATTCCATTCGATGCGGCAAAAGGTGAGCTTTCTTTTGGGCCTTCTTGAACGGTAGGAAAGCAGTACAGCGGCAAACATGGGGTCCAAATTGGATAGTAGATCATACTTGCTGTTCTGTTGATTGTAAAAAGTCAAGTGTTGAGATCGAAGGACACGGGCCCAATTTGACATGATTCTGGATTAGTCAGTGAATCGATATAGCCTAGAACATTGAGATAAGTCTTTGATCTCCACTCTCAACATCCCGCAACCAAGGACAAGACTTGTTTTGAACTTGAGTTCTGTGCACATGGGCACATCGCAACAAAATCATCCCAGTCTCGGGTTCTCCAAGTGGCCAAAGGCGGCGGCACAGCAAGAGTTCCACAGTTCAAGAAAGGCCTCGTCAGAGCGGTTTTCTGCAAAGGCATGCTTCGGGCTTGGGCTTCAAAGAACTGGGCCCGTGAATTGTGGCAATCCGGCTCCCAACATGTCAGAAAGCATCTTTCCGCATGTTTCCACGTGTCAATTGGGTCCGGCCTAAACGTACATGTGTGCCAACGGACTGTCGCAACATACTGGCACCAAACGAGCCTTACTGCAACAAATACGGCAAGCACTGGCGCCCACAAACACTGCCCTGCCCGCCTGCCAATCTTCACCCATAGAAACCAAGTGTGGCCAGCAGTTGTGCACCCTCTTGGGAAGCCAGCGTTGCCTGTAGCATGTTCACCCCTTTACATGGTGAAGTGAGTCGATGGAAACAACGGTGGAATGAAGGAAGACTAAAGGCCACACACAAATTATCTGATAAATTCTGCAAGAATTACTGAGACGCTCTTGTCTTAGCTGCCTAATGGCCTAATGTACATGCCGTGTCGGAGTTCCATGTAGATGCATGTTTTTTTGCTTGATTCTTCTCACCGAAGCACCAGCATGGAGTGTCTCTCATGCGGCACTTCCACCAACATGTGTTCCCCATTGTTCCTAGCATCGCATGATGTTCAAAACAACTGATCGTGTCTAATTGAGTAGAGCTGCAAGTTGCAGCTATTGTGGATGAACTTGAGGTTTGGATAAGCTTCGTGCAAGCTCTGCAGGATTTGCCGATATTCTTGCAGGTTCTCATCCAAAGCGTCTCCATGCACGTGGCTGCCTCAGTAGCCAAGCCCCGAGAGTACGGGGACACAATGGAAACACATGAACTAACACTATGGACTCCATGGACCTGCTGCGGTTCTTTTGTGCTCTTGATTGACCGACGGACCGATTGTACCGATTCGATTCAGAAGAACAGTAAGCCCCGACTGGGTAGTGAACTCGTTGAAAAAGAAGGTGGGCGGCTCCTGGAAGTACAGTCCCGATGTTGCGGGAAAAAGGTGCTCGGCAAAACCTCCAAACAAACTCTCCAGCATCACAGGACGCGGATTGATCCATGTGTCCTTCATCATCAGATTATGGTCTTTGGCAAGTTCCTCCTTTGGTGGATCTGAGTCTTACAGTACTGACTCAATATAAAAACACGCGCATGTCTCACGCGTGTCCTTTGTCCATTTAATCACCTGACTGAGCGTCCTCACTAATCTGCCGTCCTCACACCACGACGAAACCAGCAAACCCACCAGGCCCCAGGGGCAGGTCATGCCACCGTGACCCAAATGGTCGGAGCAAAAGTGGACGCCCACCCGGACCACGTCAAAGGCATCCACAACGGCGTCGAAACGGTCCAAGCTCCGAAAGGGTGCCAGTCCTGACCAGAACACCACGCCACGGGCTCCCTGGGTTTTAGTGTTTGGATCTGTTTTGGAATCACCACATAAAAATGAACAAGTGCAGTGGAACATAGTGGAACAATTCTTAAACATCAAAATGGAACCAACACAAATTGTCATGCTTCACGCCCTCCCCGCTGCTCCTTCTTTCAGGTCTTTCCTCACATGATCCCTGATCTCTGCTCCCTCCACATAGTTCTTGGCCACTCGCAGCCCATGCTTCGCATAGAAGTGGGCAATGGAGGTGGTGCCACATCCTGAAGGCCCTGCCTGCAAGATTCTGGGTCTTGCAGAGCGTGCCAACGGACTCTGAAGGGCAAAGCTCTTCTGCAAAGTACGGAGGAGCCTGAGTGGACTCTGCGCTCTCCAACGCGCAGGTGGACTGGGCCTGTTGGAGGGTCGAGACTCGAGACCCACATCATTCCAATCCACACCCTTTTTTGTTCCAACCTGGGAATAACAACTCGAGTCCTCTCACTTGCATCAACCACGACGCAAAAGTGGACTGCTTTGTTTGAAAGAAAAGCGTTCTTCATCGCTCTTCCACAAGTAGGGGCCCAAAGGTCTTCAGAATATAGACACTGTGGCATTATGCCCAGTCTGGGTCCAAACTCAAACCTCTGCTGGCCAGTCAAGTCCACAAAGAAACAACCACACACAAAAAACAGCACAACATACCAGCAGCACCTTCGAAAAGGGGCGAGTTATAGATCCCCTCAGCAATGTGTCCGTTCATGTGTCGTCTGAGGAACTTACATCAATTACCTTCTACATCTACAAAACATAAGCTGTTTTATAGCTTTTTGGAGGTACCGGTGCCGATCTGTGTGCATCAAAGCGTGCTCCATGTTCACAAGTGTCACCCAGGCGCAGCCGATCGCTGCCCAGCAGTGCGCAGGCACTGCCCAGTGCCTCCGGAGCACACTGCAAGAGCCAGCCGCACACCGAGTGGCAGGCGGTGCCGCGGAACCACTTGGGCATCATGTTGAAGGGGCCTCGTGGGAGGTTGAACTTGCATGCAGCTTCTGGCGCATTCTGGCATCAACCGCATCGCCACAATCCGATGGGTCGGTGGGTGTGACATCTTTCGCAATGCCAAGCACAAACACACACTCTGACACTTGTATTCCCTTAACGCAAGTTCACGATGGGAAGGAAGGTGATGGAACGGCAAGGTG
>CAXAMN010003113.1:922634-974891 GCA_963970005.1 Durusdinium trenchii
GGGGGGAGGGGGGGGGCTTCGACCTGAAAGATCAGGGGTTAGGATTTGCACCCGATCGAAAGAAACCTTGCTATCGCAAGAGTAACTCCAGCTAGCTTCGCTAGCTTTCGTGAAAAGGTAACTTTTACTTAAAGAAGCAATATTTCTTCTTTTTTGAGTATGTATTTTTCAAAAATAGACGGTGTAACAATTCTAGCACTTTTGGTTTAGCTGGTATGCATAATGTTGTATAATATAATCTTGTGGCCCAGAAATGTGGTTTCTTGTGATGCTAGGTACGGGTGGATGCCCATTTTCTTCATGGGAATTTCCATGCCCCCAAACAAATTCACCTCACCCCCTCAAGGAAACCAGCCTTCCAACTGCGCCAGGCTCTGCGCTCGCTTGTTGTTCCGTCTCGAAAATGTCGTCCAATGGACGTGCTTCGAGAGTCGGCTCAAGATGAACAAGAGCAAACCTTGCGCATCCAACTCGCGCGAGGCACCCTCTTGAGACCAAATGCAGTGCAATTGTGGCCCCGAAGCACCAAACCTGTGGGTTGGGCAGTGCCGAGCAGCCATCTGCGATGGGTTGGGCACATGTTTGGCGCCAAATCGGGGTTAGATGGACGATGTTGAAGCCACATCTAAAGTTGAGGAGGAGCATCACTAATCATGCCTGAAGCTTCTACGTTGAGAGAGAGAAATAAAGGATGGCCCTCATGCATGCTGCTTGATGGCGAATCCCTAGTCTGAATCCTCAGTTGATCAATTTTACTGCAGTCGGGAACCCATCTCCAAACAAGGTTCCAGGTTGTTCACATGCAGGCACAAAAATGATGGACGGCAAATCATCGCCATCCTCTCTAAGCTTATGACGAGTCATAGAGGCCCTCCCTCCCTCATGGGCTTGCATCGCATCTGGGGCATCCCCAAAAACATGACGGCTTTATGTTGTACTTGGCAAGATCCCCAGAAACAGTGGATAATGATGATTTGCCTTTTTCTAACATACAGTAATTGTGTACCGACTGTTACAGGTAATAGGACAAAAACCAAATGTATTATATATCCAGAACACACGCATCTTATAGCTAGGCACTGCAAGTGCTGGTTTTACCATGTTTTACATGTCTTTTACTCCATAGAAAACTTGACAGCATCTGCACCAGGACGCCATGCAAACTTTGTACAGGACTTGATAGACTTCGGCACGACCAGCAGCACTTGATGCTCAACGGTTCCCTTGGACAGCAAGGCACGTCTCAATCTCGCGAGCCATGCCTCAAGGAGCCAAGCCTCTCACCAGCTTGGTGAGGGTTTCTCAGAAGGGTTTAAGAGTGGAACCAGCTTTGTGAAAATGGGATATCCACTGGAAGTTAGACCTAGGGGGGGATCTAGGGGAAAGTGGCGTTATTCTTGGGTGTCCGATTCTTTATGCTTTGGCTCCGTCAATCTATATAACTTAACCAAAAAATGGTAGCTACAGTATGACTCAGATGACTTACTGGCACAGCTCCTCATCTCAATGAAGGAATACTGTATCTCAAAGATGCCCCGCAAAGTAAACTGGGTTTCCCAAGGGGTGCATCTACCCACCGCTCACCACGGGATCCGCGTGGGTTCCCTGGTTGTTTCGTTCCGCCGTTCCGAACCGTCGATTCTCTGAGCTTCGGCCAGGTCGTCACTGGCGAGCTCCGCTCCGACGTTGCTCACAAAGACCACTCCAAAGGGTCGTTCCCCGGAGTCCAAGGCCTCCCGCCGTGACCCCGGCGTCTCCACGCGTGGAGACGCGGCTCTTCGGCTTAGAAACACTCCGGTCCGTGGGTGCATTGGGAGGAGTGGACCAAACACGCCAAGTAGAACGCTGACTGACTGGGCGACATGGCAGTTTGGGTGGAGCGGTTTTGATGCACTCCATGGCCCCATGCTCCAATGGTCCAGAGAGTTCCAAGCCCTCCCTCAACTCTATAGGTTCATAGTCATCTGGGTTAAGACCTGCTTCTATTTCAGCTTTGCAAGAACTACTAATAATACTAGTAGGGTTCTTGCTCCTAGTAGCGATGCCATTCGTTACTAGTTACTAGATGCTACCAGTAGACGGCCCGCCCGAGCCTGGAGCAAAAGAGCTTCGTCCAGGCGGGGCTCGGGCTCAGCAGGTGTCAGTACAAAGCTGTGATGACGTTGCGCGCTCAGTAGGGAAAGCAAACTCCTGAGATGGTAACCATCACTGGAGCAAGCTTCGGCATCTCCCATTTATCTCACCATCTCTGATTCATTCTAGGAAATGTGGCTTCAAATGGTTTAGATCGGGTGCGGGAAACCCGTGTCAAAGGCCAGCCAAGTGTCCAAAGTGGCCAAGCGTTGTACAGCAGCTTGGACAAGTTGGCTTGGCCCCACCTGAGTGGGTGCGACCATCCAAAACATCTGCAGCATCTGAACACCTGGGCCCAAAGACCCGAGTTCTAACAACTGAAAACCTGATCCTTGACATCTACACAATGGCAAACATCAATCACACTCATACACGAACACTTTGCAAAAACATCAGCATCAGCATAAGATGCTCACACCGCCAGCGTTCAAAGAAAGCATCCCGAAATGTGGGTGAATGTTGACGCCCTGAAAGCTCATAGAACATGGATCTATCAAACTATCACCTAACAGCGAAGGGGGCAACAAACATTGTACGAACTTGAGCCAGCAGTCCAGCAGTTAAGATGGGCTTTTTGGAGCTCCCCGGAAACCCTCCGATTCATTCGTTCCCCTTTTTGCTTCACTGAGGACCTTCCAATTCTCATCGGTCCTTCCACTGAGTCTCACGTCGAGTGACAAAAGGAGCTCTTGGGCCTCTTGGTCCAAAGAATAAACCTCCTCCTGCTTCTGCTCCTCATCATGTCCAATGCAGCCTCGTTATTTGCTTGAGGATTTGCGCCGGTCCTCTGGTTGCTCGTAGTGAAAATTCGGAGCTACTATATATATTATATATATACTGGGGTCTAGTGACATAGGACTTACGGTTCTAGTGACATAGTCAGCTGGGATAGCCAACTCCTGAGTCATGTGCCTGGTCAAAAGGCGTGTCTATATGCCTTTACCCCCCCTGAGGGAGCAATCAAAAAATTAAAAAAAACATATGCTGAAATCAATGTGTCAGAGAGAAATCACATGCATCATGACATGAGCAGTTGGCACCTTTTTCAACACCCCTTGGTTCCTATGGCAGTTTTCAAACACAGGTTTCCAGCACAGGTCCTTAGTCATTGTCCCGGAATCCTTGTTTTCCATCGTTTTAAGGATTTTTTCAAACCTGCTCTAGAAGTCCTGTTTTGCAATATTGTGCCTGATGACTTAGGCCAAACGTGCTTTCTAGCTTTCTACCAGATTTACTTTGCCTGATGACTTGGAACGCTCTAATTTTGACGTACCTCCGTTAACTCCTTAGTCATTAGAACCTAGTATATATATATATATATGGAGCCATATGAGCGTCTGTCAAAACGTATGAAGCAAAGGGCATGATGCACGAGCAGGTGATCGCCTATGAGGGGGCGATGCTCGTGCAGGTTTTAGCTACGTCAACATAGCTGAACATATCATCCACAAACTGTGGAAATATGGTCCTGTCGCTTTTCAGGGGGGGCCTGTCGCTTTGGCAGGTTTTAGCTCAATTCCTGAGATGAAAACGACCGCTCTACGAAATTAATCATTGCACGTGCAATGCCGGTTGCTCATATTGATTCATGGTTTGGAGTTTTTGGCGGTCAGCAGCAGTTGGTTCCTGTCGCATTTTGGCAAGCCAAACATATAGCCAAACGTGGTGCAAATGTGGTCAACTGCAAGTAGAACTATCCCAAGCTCTTCAGTTCACGCCAAACCAACAGTCAGCAACCATCCCAGGCACGTATCAGCTTCATTGCCATCACCCCTGAAGGGCACTGCGCTCGCTTGGCCGGGCCAATCAAACCCGCGGAAAAGGCTACGCGCGCAGAGTTGGTCCATTCGAAGGCTCCCGCACGCCTCAGAAGGTGTTCCAACTACGGAGGGTTCAAGAGAAAGAGGTGACCTCCAACCTAATAGCGATGGCCTCCACTCTAGTAGCGATGGCCTCCAACCTACTAGCGATGACCTCCACTCTAGTAGCGATGGCCTCCAACCACCAATTCTTCGACTTTGGATATGACTAGTCCAGTCACACCGAAAAGTTAAACCGTACTTGAAGGGGCACTATCTCATTGTGGATTCCACAATGGTCTCCCTCAATATCATGGAAATTATTAGGACAATGGCGGCTTTTGCATGCTTGCAGGTGCACCGGTTCCCGTCAAATTGCTGCTGCCAAATGCCGCGCCTTGTTGAACTTCATTAATTAATTAGCTCCCCTTTCTGTTCTGACTCGGAATTCTGCTCCGGCTAGAGCATGATGGAATGGGGACAACGGGGCATGACCGTCAGAAGTGCAACAAGGAATTCAATGTTTGAGTTTGAGTTGATGTCAATTAAGGTCTCCTTCTCGTGCCTTCTATTGGCCACAAACCGCCAAAACTTCAGGAACACTTTTGGGCAAAATTAAGATTTACACTGGCAGCGGGACACGTGCCAGGCTGCCATACCTATACTAGTGAGTGTTCCATACCTTACATTCCGAGGATATCCAGCATGATTACAGCCAGTCTTTTCTAGTCTCTTACCCCATCGCATAGCACTTACCGTTGAGCTCGGTCGGGACCTCCGGGTGCCGAACCTGGCGGTTCGCCTCTCTTCGGACGACCGCAGTTCAGGGCTGTGGGGGCCATGCATCCAAAAGCATCCTTACCTCAGTACCCTGACCATCCATGAAATAGTTATACACCTGCATTGGGTGTGTGTTACACATGGGGTCAATGTAAGGAACTCTTCCATACATGGATGGATATGGATGGCTCTATGATATCGGTGACGCCTTGCTCCCAGCAAGAAGCCCCCGCTCGAGGCACACGATCTCGTGCGCCAACAAGAGGGACTTGGACCAAAAGGTGATCCCACTGGACCTGCAGCGATCTGAACGCCGCAACCCGTCGTTCCAAGAAACGATCTGAACGATCTACTCCGTGCGGACCGCCGCGCGGATGCGAAGTGGAACGTGTGGGATAATCAGAAGACCCTTTCAAGTCTTGTGGCTAGTATGGACCTGTTTTCAGTCATGTGATCCTGAAATAACTCGGCCGATTCTCTCAAATTGGAGGGGCAAAAGAACATATGTTGGTGAATGAGAACGGTTGGTATACCAAGATGCGCCAACATCGTCTGTTTCTTCGCAAATCTTTGGATGCAAAATGGAACTTATAGACCAGCTTCCACAACTTCGATGTCTGATGCGCGTTCCCAAGGGTACTTATAAGTAGCTTTCAGTGATGGATAGTGATGGTGTGTAGGTCATGATGCCGAACCCATGAATGTTCTACACATACACTAGCCTAAAACTGCAGCATTGCAAATCAAGTAGCATTCATCGTTTTTTGCAAATTGGTCCAGCGAACCGGTGCCAATTGGTCGTAACCTGCATGCAACAAACATCCCCAAACCAGCATCCGGTCCCATCTTCCAAAACAAGTCGCTTTTCGTCATCATTCACGGCCATGGCATCATTCCCCAGGTCGGGGACGTCATGACCTGCGGAAACCAAGCTGCGGTTCCCTTGACCTCTCCGACGTTCCGTGCGTGCTTTCCTTGCTCCATCTCAGGTCTTGGGCCACACAGAGCTGGGTGCTCATGCCAAGAAGTTCTATTGTTGAAAAACAATGCAAACATATACAAACACGTACATATATATAATATATGGATAAATAATGGGGGATGCGTTCAAGGGGGACCACGTCAACCCCCAGGAAAATTTTTAAATGATTCTGGGGGGGGTGAGAGGGGTTGGTGATATTGATTCTGACCGTCATCCATGGTCAGAACAATTTCCTGAAGTCTGCAGACATGACATTGAAGAACACAGCAATCATCAACTCAGGAATCATTTAGTATGACCCCCCCTGTCAATAAATAATTCTGGGAACATGATTCCAGAAACATGATTCCACCCATCGACGTACCCCCCTGGAATATTAATTTAGTGCTACCCCCATGAGCAAGAGAGGGGAGACAACAAAAAATTAAAGACGCACAAAGCCCGCCTCCAACTGTTGCACATCAAGTGCGATCAGTTTCTTGTTAGTGCTTGTGTCCCTCAGAACCTGTCCAAGGACCGAATCCTGTCCTCACAGTCTTCACCCGTCGCCACTTCCCTGACGAGGCGCAGGACTCATATCTCTCAACCTGAATGTCCCTGGAGCGAACCCAGCGCTCAATCGCCAGGTTCACTTCTTGCAAGACCTCCGGGATGAAGCCTGGCTTTTGGTGGACCTCTTCCATCTACCGAACTAGGACCGCAGGAGAAGTGTCCAAAACGGCTATGGAACACTTCCAAATATGGCCGCACAACTCTTCCCGTTCACTTGGAAGTTCCCCACTTCTCTTCTTACTGACCGACTGGTAGACGGTGCCCCCAAGCCCGATTGCAAGTCCAAGGGGCCAAGAGCAGGTATCGCTTCTGTGGGTGTCCATGTTTTTGATGCTCGAGCCCATTCTTCATACTTGAGTATCTTCAAGCACAGCCCAGAATCCTACCTATAAGGGTCTCCATTCTTCCGTTGGAAAACCACTGCCCCCACAAAAAAAAATGCGGCGAAGGTATGTAAAGGTCTTGTTGGGTGACATTCCAATATCCCTCCAACCACATGGCTGCCACGTCACTGGAGGCCAAGCGAAAGAAGCTGGGCAGGGGCCGTTCCACTCGCTGCTCGATCCAATCATCCAGCGAGACTGCAGTGAGTGTTTCGTCGGAGGGTTCGACGTTGAGGGCGTCATTGATGAGGAGGATCAGCTGGGCTAAGAAACCTCGAGGTCTGAGCTTTGAGCATGGAGAACTTGAAAGGTGCAAGACTCTAAGGACTCTAAGGGAAAACAAAGATACCCCCGGCCCCCGGCCTCATTCATTGATTCATGTCAAGAACCGTAAACATAACCATAAGTTCCAATCCTGTTGGTCATCCAGCAGCAGCCAAGGTTGGCTCTTTGACACATTAATAGTAGCAAAGGGGATCCAGAAAGCACCGGTTATGCCGGATTGGTTTCCATATATTATATATATATGTATATGTATACCGTATACCTGTAATATATCTGTATCATTCATCATCATGCTATATCTATCTATCTATCTACCTATCTATCTGTTCCAATCTAAATCTAATCTAATCTATCTATATACAGTATATACTTTGAACTTCTCTGTTCTAGACTTGTGTTTCAATTGAGAAGCTCTCGTATTGCCAAGTCCTCGTTGCAAAACGGTTTCCAGCTCACTAAACCTGGAAAACATGTGTTGCAAAGCTAAGCAGTTGGAACTCCCACCAATTGACCCAGCCACGTGTAAGTCCGCAATGGCTCTGACCTTCCTCCAACTGCCTTCGCACGTTGCTGGTCAGCGCCTCCGTCCAGCGCGGTCGCGCCACGTGGTCCAACATGCCCAGTGCAGCTGCGCGCAGCTCCGCGGAAGGGGCGGAGCGATCTGCACATGGAGAATTGTCCAGGACCCCATCCTCAGATTTTGGGAGCAATTTGGATCTAGATGGGTGTAAGTTGCTGACTTCTTTCAAACATTCACAAGTTGGGGTTCTGTCATTAATGTGTTTATTTCTTAGGGCCAACAACTGGCACGGCCAAAGAATCTAACATGTGCATCCCTTTAAAGGAAGTGCATATACTGTATGCGAGTTTCTCTGCTGCATATCTCGCGACTCTTGTGACACATTCTGCCAGTTCAAACCACCGGTAGACAACCCACCAAATGATTATCCTTTCCTCTGGGACGCTTGCGGAATTGGCCTCTGCACGTGACACAAATGACACGAACAAAAAGGAAGCAAACTACGAGACAACTCTTTTGTTTCGGACTCGCCAAACCTAGTCAAACTACTTGGACTAACTACCAAGCATCCCAAAAGCGGCCACCCAAAGCGGCAACGTGTGCCACACCCACCAAACCCAGCAGTGATCGCGAGGATTGCCATGGCTGTGGCATGTGTTGATTCACCAAGGGTGTTGATTCATCAATTGACCTCAAAGCTGGTTGGCTGGTGGTGCTGATGGACCCGTTCGCCGGGAACATCGGGAACATCTGCAGCTGTAAACTGACATTGCAGGACTAACGTCAAAATACTTGTCGACATGGATGTTCGTTGTACTGGCCGAATATGGCCCAATCAATCAACAACCTTTCGGCACATGTCTGGCTTCTATGTTTGGCTCACCGAGCGGACGTTTCATTCAATCAACTTATTAATTGGACTGATGTGGTAGATCCCTCACGATGAGGATCCTAGCGATGGTCTTACCATGTCATCCTTGGCCTGCACCGGTCCAAGCAGCCCTGAGCCCGCTCTGCAACCACTTGCGAAATGTTGTGAAATGTTAACAATCCTTCGCAATCCTTCCCGTAATGATAAGCATCCCATAAACACTACATTTAGCGTTCCTGTTCTAGTCTGCCCTGTACATGAGTGTTGGTTCAATTCGGCCTTGGGTACACGAACCAAAGAAGACTTAGCCAATGGATGTTGCTCCTCAAAGTTGGCAGGAGAAACCATAGAACATTTGTCCCAAGCAAAAAAACACGTTGTCTCTATACCTGCTCGGAGTGGTGACAAGCAGCGCCCCCTACAGCGTTCCATCAGCCCAAACACCTTCTTGGCTGTATCGAGAGTCTCGAGAGCGGCAAAAAAAGAGTCACAAAGGGTCGGAGAAGGTGTGACGAATCATGTCCAACGAGCCCAACTTCCCACTTCCACAGCGTATGTCAGTCATAAAAAAGGTATCCCAATGGAAGCTTCAGGAGACGTCCAAATGCACTCATTCTCTTTCAGCGCTCGCGATCATTCGCACGCTGCGATGGTGGGCGCCCAGCTGATTCCCGTTTTGGGAAAGCCAAGCACTGGTCCAAACACATAGTTCGCCCAAATCGATCCTGCGGTGCGACCCAAGTACTACCCAAGTGCTCGAATCAATCGAATGGGTGGTCTCAAAATGAGGGAGCCACGACTGCTTTTCTATAAACCAGGGATGGCCACATGCCCTGACATGAAACTCTAGAGAATTTATGACAGTGGTGGAGGGGAGCCCAAATGTCAACCCCTTTTCAGGTAGGATCATCTGCTGAATGGATCTAAAACACTAGCCCTTGGAGTGTCCCGCTCGAGTTTGGAGCGGGAATTTGGCCTAAATGTTGCACAATGGCAAGTTGCTGTCAAGCCAAAAGGGAGCTTGGCCACTAACGACGCCTAAAGCCAAAGGATTCCCACTGTTGGATGGGTTTCGATCAGGCATTGGCCCGAGGAAAGGGTCTATACAATTATACAATGGTTTTGTATGGGGGCCCACTGGCATGGGCACATCCCGTCGTCTTTGAGCCTTGGCCTGGCCAGCCTGTTTGGGTCCAACATTCTCTTGAGCCACAGTTGGCCAAGTTTGAGGTAGAGTGATCATGAGTCCCTTCAAACTGAATCTTGCTATTAGCTTGGAGGCCGTCGCCTGTAAGTTGGAGGGCATCGCGAGTAGGTTGGAGGCCAACTGCGACATCTCACCGAGCCTCGGGAGAGCTTTGAGTGAGCTAACTGGTGGTATTTGTGGAACTCACAGGAGAAGGTCGAGACTCATGTCAGCGGGAGCACTACTTTCCAAATTTTTGGACCTAAAATGGGATCCATAAAAATGTGTTATATTAGTGGTCCCCAAATAGATAGAAATGGTGTCCAATACATGTTGAAAGGGGCTTTATTCTTCTATATGAGCAGCGGACAAAATTACTTGTATAGCCAAATACCATTTGACATGAATTATCGTTTTTGGTGGGGTCCATATCGTTCTCCAATGTTTCTCCAAACCGCAGTTAGCATAGCATACCGGCACATAGAAAAAAAACACAAAATATAACTCACAACCTCAGATTAGAGCCTTAGAGGCCTACAGTGCTTTCTGCACAGGAATGGCACAGCACTTGATTTATGCACTTGGGTTCTTGTGGCACTGGGCTGTGCAAGGATCACAACACATAAGCGGGGACCTAGCAGCTCGGCCCATGAACAAACACTAGTCACTAGTAATGTGGAGAAGTAGGTCTACGGAGTGACTGGCGTGACATTTAGGTTATCGTTTGCTTATCGTTTGGGAAGTTGTCTGGGGTTATCATTGGTGAAAAGTTGTGCCCATCGGTTTAGCTCAAATATGCTCAAATAAACATGCAAATGCAATAACTCATATTGTAACCACAAACTACGTCTTAATAAGATTATTGTTTTTGGTGGGGACCATATCGTTTTTTCACAGAAACGAAGCCCTCAACATAGGTTTAGGGTCATGCCGTGACTAAATAAGTCAACCAATAATTTTGTCCGTCGCTCATATACCTATTTGGGGGTCTAATATAACAAATATATAGTCTAAGTAGCGTGGGTACGTTACTTGAAGTCCCAGACCTCCCCAGACCTGGCCTCCCAGCTGGTCGCTGATCATTGGACAATGCAGCAACAGGACTTTTTGTTGGCCTGTGACCGGTGAGCGAATTGGAATTTGGTGCGAAAGGGATTCACTTCCGCGTTGTGACCGAGATTTGATGATCTGAGATCCCGTGTCAAGTGCACCTGCGTTTGACCCAAAGCTTGAAATAACATGGCATCGTGACATCGTGGTGCTTCCAGGAACTTGAGAAGCATGTTCCAATCTTCACCACCATAGGACTTCCCCAAGCGTCCAGCACCCGGCACCCAACCCTGGGATGGCTAAATAGAAAGAGTATTTTATGTATTTTATAGTTCTCGCAAAGCGCTTCCGTTCTGTTGCTGCCCCCCCACTGTTTCATCCAGAGATTCGAAACCACATAATTAATTCAACACAGCAAATCCTTTCCAACGCCTGTCGCTTTCAGTTTCTGACCATTTTCTTTCTGCATGAAGGTTCCTGGCTCGCCTAGTTCCAAAGCTTCCAACCCCCCCCACGACACGGCCTCTGCTTCCAGTTTTTCCACCTTCGCATTGGCCTCAGCAAGAGGGTTGGTCAAGTGCAAGCCTCAGACCTTGAAACCCATGATATATCGAAAAAGGATGAAGCAAATTTGAACCTGATAACGCGCTGTCACTATCCTGCGCATGATTTTGGAAGAGTGATGACAAATCATCAGTCGAGGTTTCAAACGATCTCATGTCCATGTTGAAGGCACCGCGCTTGTCGAAGAACGTGAGCAGAAAAAAACAACGTCTTTATTGCATCACATCGTGTCTTTTAACTTTCAACGATGAGGCGAAACACACGCACGTGTATAACAATGTATAACATCCCCACACAACTGAGCGTTGGACAGCGGCATTCTGATCCTGCTTCAGATATAGAGCCAAAGCAGGCTCAACAAGGCACACAATTCAGCGGCCAAAGCGCTAATTATTGCTAGGATACTTTGATGCTCAGGGTTGCAAGCCCCCAGCACCAGCTGCAGAAAAGAACTTGGCACCACTATCTATCACCGCCATACATCAGGCCACCTGGACAGTAATCAGCAATCCTTGCATTCCCTGCGGTTGGTAAAGGAGTTATTCTCCTACATCCTACATCTGCAGCATTGCTCTCAGAAAACCGGTGCTTTGGGTTCCTCTATCCACTTAATAGCTGGCCCCAATGCAAACCATCGCCGAGCTGAGGGTCCCGCAAGACGAATTGCATCAGCTTGGTCAATCGTGTGCACACATGTGCAAAAATCTATATATAAACCAGTCCAAAAGCTACCTTCCCGGATGCACAAAAAGCAACCTTCAGCTTGGTTGAAACACCTTCCCTTCACATCGGCTTGGTTGAAACCTGTCCAAAAACCGACTGTCGCGGTGCCCCCCTTCAAGCCATGCGAAGCCGTGAAATGTTTCTCATGCTATGACCAATGGAGCAAAGTTGTCAACCCAGTCAACCTGTCCCGCTCGACGCGCCTGCAAGTCCTTGAGGTCTTTCTCCAAGGCTGCCACCTGTGTTCAGTGTCCGTTAGCAGTAAGGCCTTCCACAGTAGCACGGATGGTTTTCAATACGGCCGGTGGAAGCTGCCCAACCACGCCACCATTCTGCAATTGCGTGTCACGGTCTCCACCTTCAACTTGGATGTTGAGAGGCAAATTGTGTCCTAAACGACATATATATTCCTTGCAGGTCAAAGGAGTGTTTAACCTCCGTTTGATTAGTGCAAAAAAAAACTGGTTGGGCAGTTGGGCAGTGAATCAATGACAACAATACAAGGAAATCCCATGTGGGTGCACAAATTGCCGACTGTGAGCCATGGCCGTTCTTCCATACGTGGCAGTTCTTCGGGTCTTAGACTTCCTGGTCCCGCCTTGGACTTTTCATCCTGAGGCCATCCAGCAAACAAGCGAAACAACCCATTCGTCTCAATTCTCAATGGTTTGGAGTGTGTTGTTATATACTGCAATTGATAGCCTCCACCTCTAGCTATTAATGTTACAAGTTCTTTGGCATTCTAGTATTGCCTGGGATGGTGACCGAGCTCAAGCAATGTCGAAACATTACGGCAAGCGAGACAAAGCGTGCACAGTGACAATTCCATGTGGACACCGTCCTCCAACTCCTTCTTTTTGGATTCCTTGGACAGCAAGAAAGCTTCTGTTCACATCCTATTCTTTGGCACCCAAGCATTTGAGGCAATGACTAACATGGGAGCATTCCAAGGATCAGGACTACAAACGTATTGCATCACCTGAACAAAACCGCAACAAAAAATCAAACCGCTCGTGGTCTTAGTTTGGTCCTTAGGACCCTAGTGATTTGCTGAACCTCAGGTATGGTTTCCAAGCCTGCTGATCAATTTGGATATTGCCAAATCAGACCTTGACACACCCTGATGCATTTGGATCTTGACACTCTAATCTAATCGCAATTTCAGACATTTAGAGTGTTGGGCAAGGCCTCGCATCTAAAAACTAGTAAAAACTGCACATGGACCCTTCATTCAACTCTTCGCAGGTGAACGCGCCCAAGTCACGCGCCGTCGTCAATCAAATAGATTTGTTGGAAGAATTGCGAGTGACTGATTTGTAGGTACTAGATGGTACTAGTATACCTATATATGAATCCAAACACGTGCTATGAATCCAATTCTATCCCAATGATTGGCCTCCGTGTCTGACGAAAAAACATGCGAACGGATTGTTTTTGGGTATACCTCAAACATCACGAACGGCCAGGCCTCCCTTTGTCTTCGACCGACCCTCTTTCACTCTGGCGACCGACTCTCTGGTCTCGACCGGCGGATTCGACGACCGCCCAGGGACGGCCATCTGTCGCACGGTGGCATGGGCTTTGGGGGCCTGGCCGGAGAGTGCCAACGGTTGAGCCCCGGTTGACATCAAGGACAACACGGTGAATTGAAGAAAGCAAACGACCTGGATGATAAAGAAATTAACTTTCCAACTTCGGACACATTCAACAGAGATTCGCAATGCAGTCTTTTCAAGGGCCCCCCGGATGTCAACTCTAGTCACGAAATATCGAACTTAGACATGCAAAACACTTACATATATATATATATATATATATATTGTCTAACGACACACAGGGAGCAAGTTGTTGTTGAGAGAGCATTTTTTACATAGCAAACTTTAGCTCTCGACCAGGTTGGACATGACTCTCTGAGATTCAAGTGACAAATCCTAGATGCTCACTGGCCACCAAGCAAAGTAAAACAAGACAAACTCCGACCCTGAGGAAATCATGCCTTCCAAAGCAGCGTCACATGGGTGAGTGAACCTGATCCCCAACAGCCTCATCACCCTCCTCGTGGCTGGTCTCCGCGAGAAGGGGCGACATGCGCCAGGCATGGAAAATGAGCAGGCAAACCGATTCCACCTGTGGTGCCGCCGAAAGGGAGGCGACCGCGAAAAGACATAAATCCAGAGTCATGGATCATGCATGTAT
Source organism: Durusdinium trenchii (assembly GCA_963970005.1). Taxonomy (NCBI): domain Eukaryota; class Dinophyceae; order Suessiales; family Symbiodiniaceae; genus Durusdinium; species Durusdinium trenchii. The sequence continues at coordinate 936,659 of CAXAMN010003113.1, forward strand.
GGGCTGGATCCATGCTCGTCTTCATCGATCTTCATTCATCTTCATCCATACCTACATGGTGTGAATAATGAGAACATCGACATGAACTTAGACCTAGCTTTCTTGAGCAAACACGGACCTGCCAGAACTGGTGTGATCTCAAGGGATGTCCGTCTGACAGGGTGGAGTTTCATTCAGCGGAACTGTTTCTGCCGTTGGTTTACTGGAGACATCATCCACCGAATTGGTAGGAACAAGAAGCTACGAACGGAGCAAAGGGCATCGCTACGAACGGAGCGATCGGACGCTACGAACGGGGCTCCTGGCCGCAAGAAGCTATTAGAACGAAATCTCCGAAACATCGACGCCTGGGTCTCTGCCAACTTCTGAACTGCCACGGCCTGAAGCCGCGCCTGGGGCGAAGCATGAAATGGGATGAATCATGCAGCGAAGCCCGGTTGTGTGGGGGTCACTAACAGATCTCTCTCTCTCTCTCTTTCTCTCTGCGTGTGTGCATACATATACCAGCCAAAATTGTGACAAACCGGGCTCCTTCAGACTTGACTCCAGGAAGCAGGACACTTCACCACCAAGAAAAAAGACCACCAAAGGTTGACCGCAGCATCTGGGGAGCCGCGAGTTCGACGTAGTTTAGAGCTCGGAGGCTGCCATGTGCAGTCAAACTCAACTGATCCAACAATGTCTTCCCAGCATCCCAGACTGTCTATAAGCCAAGATAGGGCAATCATATCATATGCAAAGAAACATGTTTACGGTAGGAGCTCACATGTCGATTTGCCTAGCCTCCCCAGACTCATGCCCAGCATGTGAAGAAACAACGCTGTTGATTCCCAAGTCCAGGGTTCAACGTGTACCGCTCTGATCTTCAATAGGAGGAGTGTTCCGCGCCAAGTGGCCAACTTCGGAACGTAGCTCACCACGGCTCGGCTTGGCCTAGCAAACATGCACCTGAAACATCCTACCGCAAGCCCTCTTGATTGCTGATCCTGTGGACCATGTTGAAACCATTGGCATTCCGAAGAGTTGTGACAACAGGTGTATACGTTTCATATCGTTTCATAAGATTCAAAGCCATTCAAAGCCCGTCTCTCTCCCCAGGATGCATGTGACGCATAAGATGCAACATCTCAGGGGGGGACGAAAGTGACACAAGTCGCAGCAAAATGGACGAGGTGGACTTCCTTCATACCGTCCGAAGACCGTAATTAATGAGGAACATGCAAAGCCGCGCAACTGTAATGCATAGCTGGGGCTGACTGTCTAGACCTGCAAATCTGCCACTGCAGCCAAGGGTCTTCAACTTCAATCGCCTCAGAACATACTTGAACCAGATTTAACGTGTGCTGAATTACCACGGAATTGCCGCCAACGAATTGGATGAAACGAATCAGGCATCTGACCTCTCTCCGTTCGCCAACTGGGAATCGCGAAGCCTCCGCGCGTTCGGTGAAGCGTTCTCTCGGTCGTTCGCAAACGCGCGAAACCCCGCGTCTGCAAGAGGGCGCCCCTTACCGTCAAACCGCACGGTGCTCGTTGTGAACCGCCTCCGAGCGACCAGTAGACAAAGCACAGCAAAGCAATGAAGTGGGAGATGTCAGTCTCCTTCCTGAGTACGAGCTCAACAGCTCGCTGTTCTTCCATACTAGCGGGGCCCAAGAAAAATACCTCATCGTTGTTCGATTCCTGTATACATGTCGGGGATCCAGGCTTATTCACTAAGTTGCCCTTTGCTCAGCCTCTCAGGTTCCGGGCTCTTTGGCTCATTGTTGGTGCGTTAAGTAGGGCTATTGTGATCCAAACGTCTCAGGTCTCCTCCTCTCACTTCAGCTAGGCCATGCCGCACCAGCTTGATGCCCAACCCTTTTTGGGCAACCTGCCCCATAGCCATAGATCTCCCGGTTTTCTACGAAGCCAGTCCGTGGATCGGCCACGCCTCTGCGTGACTCTGGAAGATTTAGAGGAGAACACGTGAAACACGCCAGTGTTTTGTCATCCTTTGCCTCAAACAATGCAGCAATTTAAAGGGTCACCATGGGTCAGCATGGTCCCCATGGGTCACCCTGGCCCAAGCCCTTTGGCCACGGCTCTTGTCCACCTTGACGCTCTTCTGCTCCACCTCATGGCTTCGTTGCACTTGTTTCTTCCAGGCGGTCACCAACGGCCGCAAATCCTCAGCGGCGCTCACCACGGACCGCCGAGGCCGCGCGATGACAGCTCTGTGCGAAGAGATGACTCGTATCATTGGATGACTCGTTGGAATGGTCATGGTCACAAACCTCACCATGAAACACCATGAAAGACTTGCAAAATAGCCTTCCACTTCTCCAGCTTCCACCTCTTTGTAGGTCCCTTACAGACCTGTGATGAACTTGTGCCGTGTTACGTCCTCGGGGCGGAAGAACTTGGTCCATGTCTTTTGGAAGTAGGAGCGCCGTGCCACGTTGTGCCAGCCCAGTATCGCCACACTCGTCCTGGACGAAGCGACGAATAGGTCTGGGGGACAAACAAGCGATTACATTGCAGCCTGCACCAACCCTGGCCCTAGTGGCCCAAACGAACCAAAACAATTGGAAAGTTATGGAGAATAGTAAGATAAAAAAAATATATATATATACAGTAAGTTATATAATTTGAATTGGAGTGGGCCTCCTGGAGGTGTTTGCCCAATGCAGTGAAACGGAACGAGTGACAAAAACAAACATCTGTGGGCACCTGCGGGCTATGATCCAATGATTCTAGCAAGTCAATCTCCAGTGTGGTGCCGTGGCGATGCCGCTCAGCGAAAGCGGATCCTCAAGAATTGCATGTCCTACGCCTAAGTAATGTAGACTGTTAATCAAAGCCCCCCCACGTGAACAGAGGTTGTTCAATCGAATGGAGCCTCTTATGATCAAGAGTCCAATGTTCGTTCATGTTCGCTCGCCACTGCCGCCACCACAAGGTCCCCGCAAAAAACCGGCGAACTGGTCCAATTCAAGGGTTCCGGTCCATTCTCCCCCTCTTCAGGGGCGGTGTTCTCCAAGTCACAGAGCAAAATCCCAAGCAGAGATGCAGGAGGCCATGGTGTAACCTCAGCAGTTCCCGACTCTCGAGTCCCAACGGAGCGAGGAACACCTGCGACGGAGTCCAGTCAGGAACACCTGCTGGAAGTTTGGAACCTAAAGCCTTTAGCTGCCAGTGCACGAGGCCATACACAAAAATCCCTTTTGCAACTTTTTCCAGCACGACCCGGTCAAGATTAAAATGGCTATATATTGGATGGGATACAAGTGGCAGGGGAGGTTCATGAAGGTTCTATGGGGTTCTATATTGAGCACCCTTTGGGTCGCGCTGTGTTTTGTTGGTAGTTGTCGCCGGCTGTCGCACAGGCCCCATCCCCTCAGTCTCCCAATCTGATGCAGCAAGGTTGAATAAAGCGACGAGTCGGAGCGTGTGGTGATGTCCAACCCCTTGACGAGTCCTTCACCTGAAGGAAAACACATAGGATTAAAAGTAACAAAAGTATGGCCGCACTCCCAACAAAGCCTCAAAATGGGCAAAGGAGCGGCACCGGAATTTGTAGTATTTTGTAGTTGCATGCTCATAAAGAAACCGGCATTTGTTGCATTTGATCTCTGGGGTGAACCAAAATGGACCTCCGGGGCCCCCTGGCTGGGCCACTGTGCCATGCCAAGAGACGTGAGTTGGGCACCAACAGCTCAGGTTCCAGCTTACCATCACTGCAGAGCCCTCAGTGGAGGGCTGATGGGAGGTTGTTGTGGCCCTCCAACTGCGGTAGTGTGGGTTTTCGGATACGTTAAAAAACAAAATCATCCCATCATCTGGAAAAATCTAGAATCAGTTTTGCGCCCGGGCATCCGTAACGTAGACGTTGCCCTAAAACATAAGTCTTATATAAGTGTATATGCTTCAACAGGCGAGGGCTTCTTTGCAATCCATGTTCCTAGCTTCCTTTCCCTGCCTTGCACCTGTCGAGCACGTCCCTCTCACTAACTAGTGAATGACGGGAAACCTGTCTGCCCAAAGGGCCCCCCCCCAAGTCATCATTCTTTGGAGATCCCCATTGAGAGCTTTCTTCAGCTATCATGCACTTGCTGCACCTTGCAATGGCTTTTCCTCAAATTACAGGAAACCATGTGGGAGGTCATCAGCCAAGAGGCGACGCCAAGCCAAAAGAATTGATTGCAGCAAAATGTTGGGAGACCCGTCGTGCGCGTAGTGCGTCAGGGCTTTCAGCATCTGCGCCAAGATTATTTTTGCAATGTTCCACTACAAACCCCGGTCATCATGGTCCCGTTCTAGCAAGCAAATATGACCGTACAATGTACAATTGTAAATTTATTAAACTTGCACAGCCAAACATAGCCACAAATTATCAAACAACTCCAACAATATCCAACAATAAACATGTTTAGTTCCGTGCTGGTTACACTGACTATATCATTACAGTCCTGTACGCTGCCCCTAGCCAACGACCTTAATTCCTCCTAACTGAACAGGGGTACTCTCAGTGTTGCACATCCACCTTTCGTCAAGGCCCCTGCCTGCAGTGAGGCGCCCGTCTTTTTCAACTGGTTCTCGATGGTCTTGGCTTTTTCACCTCCAACTTCGACATCCAACACCCCGAGAACGCGGGGCCAAGTTCGTCCTGACCCCAAAACTGTAGGTGCGAGGCTCCTAGGATTTGCGCATATGGGTATATGTGGGTTGACCAGTTTCGGACCACAAGAAAAATTTTTTAATGATACGGCGACCACCGAGATCTACACCTGTCTTGGTGGCATCAGCATCTGCTGAAATAGGCCAAGGATCACACAGACTTGCGTCTGACCTCTGGATATGAAAATTGGGATTTTTGAGCCCATGCCCCCAAGCTTGGTGATTCTCAGCGATTGGTGATTCGTCACCATGCCGATATACCCCGATCACATCCCCAGATCCGGCGACACCGAAATGGCTGCAGATGGATGGTCGAACAGCTTCAGGGCGAACCTTCCATAAGGCTCAGCCAATGTTTGAAGACGAAAAGCTTCATCACGGAATGGTTTTCCTCAGGTGTGCCAGCACTAGGTTGGGTTGCTTGGAGGTGGATGTCCAACATCATGAGATCTACTGCATCTTATTTCTCCGCACGCATTCCTTTAGATCCGGTGATGCACAAATAAACTAAAACTCCCAATTCCTGTGTCACCTGGCTGCATATGGCAACACGTTGCATGTCAAATATGTCAGTGGGCGTTTAAACTTTCATGGCGTCTGGATGCCATGTTCTAAGTCAAATGGAATTCTGTTCACATGACAGATCTGAGTGAAAACCCTGGATCGGCTCCTAGGGGACTCAACCGAACACCCAATGTGATTCAGAATTGGCAGCAAAAACTATGTGTGCTGTAGATTTTCCCTACCAATTCTGAATATCTTGACCACTTTGCTGGAACCAGAATGATGCGAAACCGTTGTGCGCTCCGCTGGTCTGCTTCTCTCTGGATACTGGCCTGCCTCATTTAACCAGTCGAAAGGTGCCATTCTGCCAGGTGACGTCATGTGATGTCTAAGCTTTGCGTCTGGCTAGTCACTGTGGCAGAGTCCAAGTATGTTTTCACTGGTGTTTTCACCATTACCCATATCCCCTTCTCTTCCTACCACACAAAGCCAAACCCTCCGAAACATAAACTGTTCCCAAACAATTGTCGATTCACCTGATGGTTTTCCAAGTTCCAGGTGAATGAACAATCACTGGTTTCCTACTTGGCTTTCTCCGGACTGTTTGAGCAATTTCCTTGAGCATTCTGTAGAGGTTTCCGTCTGAGTTCACAATCGTAATTTGACCAAGTGCACTGCAGCACCTGTGTGCTGAGTCTTTTTGCTGCAAGAATTCTCATGGAGGCAACTTGCACAATAGAAGTTAAGTGAGGTATTGGACACTTATGGAGTTGGTGCATAGCATTTTCCTGAACAAGTATTGCAATTGAGCAAGCTTCCCCGCAAAAGCACCAGCACACCAACCCGACTTCTCAAAACTTGTGCTGGTAAGTTTGACTGCTTGAAGCAATGAAGAAGCCAAAGTCGCTCACAAAAGTGTAGGCACATCCTGGAACAGGACAAACCCCGAGTACCTGAAACTAAAAAAACGCCATGTTGGAAACCCAAAAAAAGGTGCTTGTATCAACTTATAATTTGCCGCCCTTTCAAGCCGCTACTGAACTACCAACATGGTCGACTTTAGGTGATTTGTTTTTGAACTAGGTTCCCAACCAACCATAACTGTCCACCTCTGTCCACCCTATCTGTCCACCGTCACGCGCCGCGTTTACACCAGCATCTTTCCTTCCCCTAATGGCACGGACTCACGCAAACGCACTTTCCATTGAGGCCGCGCAAAACCGCATGGCACAACGACATCATCCTTCGAAAGCTGTAGTTGATAGTCTAGTTGTCTAATTATCACTATTTTAATAAAGGGCTTCTGCAAAGGGAAAAGGACAACCCTTCGATCTGGAGTTTTTTTCAATTTTGGATACGAGTTTAATTAGGATTCTATATAAAACTTTCCTAGGCAACTTTTTGGTCTTGAAGCTCTTCCCAGGTTTCCATCTTTGCGTGTCCCCATTTTGGGGACCCCCGCCACCGGGGCTTTTTATTGGGGGGGCGTCGTGAACTTTAATAAACTTTAATGGTGGACGGTGGAAGGGATTAAACTAAAAACAAAACAACAGGTAATTTGTTAAATCAACTCCGTGGTCAATGGCCTGTCTTTTGAGAATCCCAAACAGAGTGTGATTATGTTATTTCATGCTCATATTTCAGATTTGTCCACAAAACAATTCCAATTCACTCCAATTTAACACAACTTATCGCCAGTCACGGCCCGTCACACCGTTGAAACGCCTCTCACCGCTCACCGTTTTCGACGGTGTCACCGCCCAGACTCAGAGGCCAAAAATATCACCGCTGTCTCCAGCTGGTTGGACCGGCGCCGCGTTTGCCGCAGCGCATCTCAGGCGATTCGGCGCATCGCCCGTAGCGGAAGGTCCGGGTTGAGACGCTATCTAAAATTGGTAATTGTTATACACTTTGCTCTCTCTCTCTCTATATATATATAGTTCCCGTGGGTTTTCAAGTCCTCAAAGTCACCGTTTCGTGTGGACTTTGATGTCCGCGGGCGTAATCTATCATATATTTAATCAATGCCTCAATATTTGAGGTTGAGCCTTCAGAATGCTTCTGAACCATCTCCCTCTCTCTCTCTCCCCTCTCCCCTTCCCCGCTCAGAAGCTTAGCCAAGGCTCTGGAGAAAGCGGTGACCTGTGTTGCTCTGTCATCGCGACGGATCGTCAGTTGACTCATGAATCTGGGATACCGTTTCGTTTTCGTGAGTGGGAAAGCATGAGTGGGAACACAGGCCTTGTCCGCAGCATGGCAATTGGTATTCAGTACGCAAAAGGGAAAGTCGCGAATTGTTGCGCAATGTGTTGTGCAAATAGACCAACACTGGGCATTCTATAACATATTCTACACTGTTCTACACAGGTCCTTGGCGCTTGACTCAAACACTGTCCATGAGTGCCTCCAACTCAACTCCAAATGCTCTGTCCTTGAGCACTGTCATTTTCCTGCATGTTCTAGAAGCTTGCCACATCATTCATTGATGGTAACTGGTATGGGTGTCTGCGCGCCTGGGTGTCTCCGATCATCCATCGCCAGGCATAGAAAATGGCGCGGCTGGTCAGGGAAGTCATCGAGGGCTGTAAAGCCAGGATGGCCTGGCTGCACATGCAGCACCGGACGGGCCATCATCTCCCATTGGATTTACAGTCGTTTCAGAGTAGATGGCACAAACCGCCAGAAACCCCAAGATGTCCTTTAAGATCGGGATCCACATAAACCATCAAAGTTGGGGGCCCAGACGTGCCATCCACTCTGAAACGACTGTAAGCGTCAGTATGCACACCTGTGGACAAACAATGGCATGATTGGGCACGAAACTTGTATATAGCTTGACGGCATTGTGCTTTATCCACACTACTGGGGGGGGCTCGCGTTGCAACAAGCCAATGCCTTTTGCAATGAAAGGATGTGATATGATAAAACATAAATAAACAATATATATATATACTGTATATAGATGCGCTGATCACCGCTGATCATTATGATCGTGCAAATTTGTGCTGTACTCAGCAGAGTGAAACATGGTGTTAAACCCACTTCAGGTGTGGCACTGAGCCTCTTGTCCTGTTGAACAGCTGCCTACTTCGCCCAAATTGTGTCAATTGTGAGGTCCTCTGTGAGGTTCATAGCACATCCATGTCCATCAGCCTTCGAAGGTGTTTGGCGTCAAACCTTGCTCCGAAACTCCACAAAAACATGGAAATAAACCCAAAGGATGACAATAGCTCGAGCGCAACAGAGTGAATGCTGAGGCTTCAGGCCTCCCCAAGATGTCACAATTAATTGCCTCTTCCAACAAGCTCCTCCTTCGACCGCACCAGCTCTTTAAGATCGAAATGGTCCTGCCCAGTCTTCCCACTGCCTTGTCTACCTACTGGTAACGATCAAAACTCATGGTCTCCTCGGTTCCTCATGTCCCGCCACCCCCATCGCCTTCAAGAAGGCGCTCTTCTTTCCAGCCACCTGCATCTGGAAGCTTTGCAACTTCGCCTCGGAGATGACTTGGTTCTTGTTATGGCCTTATTTGGTGCTGTACTCAGTGCGTCTGATTCGAACGCATTTTGGAGCCACCAATTCTTCAAGCCCTTGATCGGGCTAATTCCTCCCCTCCCCAGAACAAAGCGCATGCTGCAGTGCCACAGGATCAGCTGCCAAACAAACGTCCACTAGCCAAGTTGGATGCTGAGCTTACAAACTGAGGAGCCTCCATCAATGCCTCATACCATGCCAAGAATGCGTAGTACCGCAATGCAGTGTCCAAGGCATAGAACCATCTCCTCAACCGCAGTGTCTTGCGGCTCTGTTGACGTTCTCTTACGGCATGTGTCCGCCGATGTTTGCTCATCTTTGCCCCGGTGTTCACGGGATTTTTAGCAGACATATCGAGACATGACCATGTGCAGATCATCACCATGTGCAGTACTTCCTCTATCCTCCTCTAAGACTACTGCCTCATGTCGCACAACATGGGGGCTCCACGGGGCTCCGGCAGGGCTCGGTTTTTTCTTGCCGCCATGGCTCCGCAGTGTGAACTGCACCTTCTCATTCGTTCGCCTCCACGCTCCAGGCCGCACACACGTGTCTCGCGAAGAAAACAAACATGGAAGCAATTGGCACCCCGTGGCAATCCCCCCTGTTTCTAGAGAAAACTTGGTCACAAAGAACATGCCCACTTCCATGGAATATGCAAAGTGATGCAAAGTGTAAGTCCTCAGCTCAAAAACACGACCGGGTCACCTTCTGACCACCTGAACATGCGTCGACCTTTGACCCATTGAGTGACCGAAGTACTGCTGGCAGGCTGCAGTATGTGCTGCAACACTGTGTTGCGCGGCTTTATTCATGTCATGCTCCCGTATTCCCAATGGACGAAGCACTGACTGGTCCTGTGTAGAAAAAAGGGTCCCGAGTCCCGTCTTCCACCTCTCGGATCGGGTGGAACCTGCTGATCTCCACCCCCTCGCAAGCCGATCACAGAACAGAACCTGTGATAACCACTGTAGCAGTTGAATTACGTGCACAGCTGATCACTGGAACTGTATAGCAATTAGTAACAAGAAGCGACCATTAACAAGGTGGATCGCTAGTAGTAGCAAGGACACTACTAGTAACAAGTGCATGTCTATTAAAAAGCTACTGGTAGCTATTGCTTCAGGAGAGGCGACCATGGTGACCTCACCCACTCACAGCTCACAGCGCACACATCCGTTCGCTCGACGGTCCAGGCCTTTCCCACACGGAAAACTTCTTCTGCCAGGTCCACCCAACGAAGACCCAATGCTTAAGCCCTCAGCCACAGTGTTTTTTTTCAGTCCAGTAAGTAAGGGAGTGGTTGGGGTACCTACTCGTGGTCGAGTTAAGTGGGGAGTCATTCTCCCTGCATTTACCATGTAGTCTTTAAATCAAAACGGACATCTGCGCCAAGTGCCAAGTGCCTCGTCTCGGCCATCCTCCCAACCCGACCTCGGCTGTTTCGCATCCAAGCATCCACGGTCTGTTTCGCGACCCCAAGCATGGGAGGCCTGACAGGTGTCAGCAACCAGACCAACCAAAGTTAAACACATAACATAGCGCGACATATATACTTAACACATCTTAACACATCTTGACACCCTGAATTATGGGAGATGGGTCTCTCAGTTCGTTGCTGTGTTCCACGTGAATTCATGCAAATGTCTAACCACCAAAAGCATCACTGCGGCATGTCACCAACATCACCACTGCGGTTTATAAAGCATCAGCTAGAACCATGCCGCACATGTTTTTAAAGGGTGCATGTCATGTCATGTGATTAAAGACAACCCCCTCAACCACATCGAGAGGTCGCCCACGTCGGACCGGGAAATTCCGCACCTGCTCTAAGGAGCTGAACCATCTGAGATGAAGCTTCTCCTTCATCCGCTCGGCCTAGGCCGAGCGTCACGTGGGGACCCCGCCATTCGGTTGAGAATCTCTGGGGGATCTGTTGGTGACTGTAGGGCAACTTAACTTCACCAAACAGCAACAAGCTAAGATCATGATGCAACAGCAACCCACCCATGATTCAAAGTCTGAACAAAAAACACATAAACCCTGTGTGGTGTTCGCCCTTGTGCCCGGAACGTGCGGTGTTCCTCGCGCTGGGTTCGTGGGTTCACGCTGCCTGGAACTCCATCACCGCCACACGCCAATCCCTCAGAACCCAGTGGACCGCCACCAGAAGCGCCATCTTTCCTGCAGGAAGGCCGTTGAGATCAGGTTTCTATCAGGGCCACTGAATACAACCAGGTGGCTGATCACAACGCAAAATAAAGAGTTGCTGATTGCAGCTGTGCTTAGCAATGTGGCTTAATCTGGGAGAGCTTGTCTATTACATTGCCTTAAGCGAGAGAAAGGCTGGCAATGTCTCAGGAACACCTCAAGACTGTTCAAATCAGCAGCCCAAAAGGGAGATGAAGATGAAGTCCACCTTCCCACCCGCCATGTAAAAGCAATCTCAGCTCATCTCACCCCATGTCCAAATGCCAAGCCTGACATTCCTCTAGCTTTGAGGATTTGGTTCGTCTTTCGCTTCCACTCCTTGAAAGCCTCAGCACCAAAAGGGAAGTTAAAGCATGTTAAAGCAAGTCAATCCATCACAGAAAAATCACGGAGGTCCAGAAACGATCAGAAACGCATGGTGTTTTACCATGCGTTTCAGCGACCTGTGGTCGAAACGCCTCCGCCTCTCAGACCGGTGACGCCTCGCGCCCGCACCGGTCTCACCCGGTCGGAGCACCAACGCACTGGTTGCGCAGTGCGGTCGCGCAGTGCCAAGGCAGTGCGGGAGTGCTCCACACATCCAATCGGTTCAAAAGCTGCAGTATAGTGGAAAGAGAGGACCAATGGCACAAACCCCAATGTCGGTGGTTTAGGATTTAGGACTGGACCCCCTTCTGTCTAGGACATCTTGGGGTCTGTGCCATCTACTCTGAAACCACTGTATCAAGTTATCCCGTGGCATGCCAACCCAATCGTTTGTCGCAAGAGTTGAGAAACACTTAGTGTTTCTATGCACAGGATGCACTGTGCCGGAGGTATGTGGTGTCTTGCAGGTGTGCATTCCAAAATTACAGGCACAGGGCCCAGGCTCCACAGGCATCGAATTCAATCATTTCCCACAAATCTTTCCTCAGGAAGCCCTGGTCAGAATTTCAATTCAACATATCAATTCTACAAAACATTGATTGGGAATGATTGGGACGGGCCTCCTCAACGACCCTCATTTTCCTATCTGCATCTCATCTCCAAGCCACGTGGGAGGTCCTCAAACTGGTCACCTCGCGCTCCCACATGGTGAGCGCCACCGCCAAAATGGGGTCCTTCCCCAGCTCCTGGGGGTCGAACGGTGAGCTGCCCCTGCCCTTCGATGCTCTGCAGCTCGCCGGGGTGTTTTGATTTAGAACCAACGTATGCCCGCTTCATGTTCCAAGCATTCCCAAGTACGATCCGAACGTATCGAGACTCACAAGTTCAAGTGATCGGACTCACAGAAGTCGTGATGATTCTCCACAAAGCACGGACGGTCCGTCATGGAATCGTCGGACGGTCCGTGTCCTTCTTCACATGGGCCTTCCAGTGTTTCATGTCCTGACGGTGAGGATTCACAGGGACCGGCATGGGATTCCAATCAACCAACCCGTTTGGGAGGACACCCAGGGACTTCACCGTTGGGATGCTGAGGTGTAGATCCCCCCAGCCACACTTCTATTGGAATGCCACTAGAAGTGTGCAGAGTGCATACATGTGCACACTTGACATCTAGGGAGTCTAAGGTCGCAACCTACCACCACACGCCCGGTGTAACAGGGCCCATCACAACGTGCGGACGCCGTGGCTCGACAGTGCCGCCGGGAGGCCTCGGTGCAGCGACGCCTCTCGTGTTCTAAAGACTCGTGCAGCTCCTGGCGCTTCCGCCGGTCTGAACGTAGTGCACGGCACGAGGTCGAAGGAAGAACGAGGTCGTGGGTCGTACGAAGTTGAGAAGATCCAAAGCCAGCTGCAATTCAGGAAAGAACTCTCTGGCCCAGCCATGCGTCATGACAAGCGGCCCAGGGTAGTCCATGGTAGTCCTGTTCCTCGCAGGTGTCTCCTGAAGTTCCTGCTGATGTTCAGCATTCTTCTCCATGAGCACCTGCCGTGGAATTGGGCCAGTCTGCGGGCTACTCGAGCATCCTCGTGCTCCCACTTCTCAGACTTGCACTTTCTACAAATCGATTCTCCTCTGGCTGCCTTGTTGTAATATGCAATCTCTTTCTTGGAGTTCGCCACCTCGGTCGCAAGATTGAGAGCTGGCTGGCCCCGGTTTTGCCCCGGCTTGCGTTGGACCAAACAGGCCGAAGTCCATTCTTACACTGCCTCCACCCCAAAAACGCCACCCTCTAAATACCATACGATACTCGTGTTCGGGAGACTGAGTGCTCCTGCTACCACATTGGGTTGGCAGGTCTTAAACTGGCCACCCCAGTTGCAAATCAACACAGGGCCCAGGGGACCAGGAACAGGTTTTGCTCGATTCTGGTTAGGGGTCGAAACCACAGAACCGTTGTAACCCCCACCGTGTTTAAATGTCGAAGCTTTTGACAACTCTCTGTCCATGAACTCCCGCAAACTGTTGTGCGGCCAGGACACGACCAGCTTCATGACACGAACTTCCTCTTGTGCAGTGACCAGGGCCTTTTCTGGCTTGGCCTCCTGAGAAATGCCAAACGCACTGAAAAGGGACCGAGTCAAAGTGTCTTCATGTAAACCAAGTCAAAGCCTAAAGAGAGAGAGGAAGAGAGAATCCCAAATGCTCAATGCCAAGGGAGGTTGAGAAGGGAGAATGAGACGAAGCCCAGCGAGTGGAGACGTAAGCCCTCATGGGCCTTCGTCGTAGACTGGCACGTACGTTTCACTGAACAGCAACGAAGGACTCTAACAACACGCAACCTTCCCTACCTACCCCTTTGGGCAATAGGAGTGACCCCAGAACATCAGCATGTCATGTGCATTAATCTTGGAGAACAAAAACTTGGAAAGTGGACCTTCAATCATATGATTCAATCCTGTTAATAAAGCATGGATGCTACTCGTGTGGGTGCGCAACTTCACAATCACTCCATATCACTCTGCACAAATTTGTTGCCAAGAGTCTGAGCCTTCTGCAGTCCTTTGCGGCCAGGAGGATTAAGTTTTGGCCATCGTGAATGAAGTTGATAATTCCACTGAATACAGTACATCAAAATTAACATACACAATCCTCGTTTCACAAGCCTTGTTTCTGCCAGGATGGTTGAGAAGCTCCAAAGCCTAGTCAATCTGACTGAAGCTCTGAATCGTGATTCTTCATTATTCTTCCTGATTGTCTATCAACACAAGCACTACATGTTTCTCTTGCTGGGTACACCGGAGAGTAGCGGGACCCTCATCACGCATGGGTCCAATCGGTCGAATCGGCTCCATTTGGCCGGATCACGGTGAGGTTTGCGTCCAACGAGTGGTCGAAGGCTCAACTTCACCACGCCGTGCGTCCTGCGTCACTGGGAAATTCAGTGCGCTTGGGCCGCACAAAGGAGCACTTCGAGCTCTTGCTTGCGTTCAAGGACCCTAACGTTCATTGGAAATAAACATATGCTCAAAACATCAGGCCGGTCTTACAATCTAGACCAGGAGACCCAAAGGTATGCATAATCTACCCTTCAGGATTCAATCCCTATCCCGACCTGGGCCTGCAGTTCTTTACAGCATGTTGTTCAGCATGTAGCACTGGCTGAGTCACCCCCCACAGCAAAGTCAACTCCTCCACCGGAGTCGGAGTGCCACCAGTATCAGGCGGAGGGGAACGAGAGGCTGCATCACCGCGGCGAAGAGGCTGCACCTTCTGCGCCTGGTAGCTGACTTTTTTACTTTTTTTGCGAGTCCAGGAGCATACGAATGTAGTGCAAAGACCCCAAAACCATCCTCAGCGACCTTTTTCAACTCCTAAAGAGTACAATTCTTGTTTGGTGGGCCTTGAGCATCCGAATTGTGCGTGGGTTAGGCTGTTGGGCTACCCATGTTACTTTAGGCTGGTGAAAGTTCAGACCGAGAAAAGTGTGTCAGACTGTGAACATGTGGAACTTGTCTGATTGTGAATGGCAGGTAAACACTACGGTATACTACAGTAGTCACTGGATAAAGGGACTATAGAGCTGGCAACATGGGCAAACCTGGTTGTACCCAAAGGCATGTCACAAAGGAAGTCGTCTCAAAGCGAAACAACACATTCCATTACCTTCAGCATCACTGGCCAACAGTGCGACAAACGGCATAAACAATTCACCAAAACTTATTCCAAGAATCGATGCGACGTGCTTCCTCATCTAGGTCCTGGTGGGAGCCAACCTAGCAAACATGAGCAAACCTTGCGTGCAGACCTCATCAGGGTGTTGGCGAGAAGGGATCTGATTTAGCCATGGTGATGCTTGTGATGTTGCTTGACACATGTACGTTTTCGGTGGAACCGAGTGCAAAAGTGTTCGGCACTCAAAGCCACTCTAAAGCCTCTTGTGCATGTACTCATCACCGCGTTTCCAGCTCTCCTCGTCTTCTTGTAGTCCTTCCTGGCGGGGGACCGTGTCAAACCTTCAATGCGCTCTGAAAGTCAACGCAAAGAAACACTACGAAACTCAAACAAATACAGCCGCCCGCTCACCCAAGCGGAAAAGTGTCAGTGTCTTGCTGTTGAACTGGCCCCTTGTGGCTTCCAAATAACGACATCAGCTGGATGGGAGTGCGACTCCATGGCTTTGTTTGCCACCTTCAAAAGACACTATAATTGACCATAATCCCTAATCATGCATGTGTACTACTAACAGTATTACTATAAATAAATATCAAACACTATATCAAACGCATATCATATCAAACGTACGTATGGTGCCTGGCGTTGAAGACATAGTTCGAAACATCTGCGAGCTTCCATCACATGTTGCTTCAAAAAAAGGTATGCCATGGAACACTTTTTTGATGGGTGCCATATATATATATATGGTACGTATAGTGTACACCTGTGACCTATGTGTACATAACCTACCCTCGAACACTGACACCAAACATGTCCATGGAGGTTTTCAGGCGGCGCCTCTCGGATGAACTCGGATGCCGCTTCCTCACGCCTGCGTGCTCCGGCGTGAAACAGCGCTTGGGAGAAGTGGGGCAACCCAACATACCCAGCTAGCTGGGATGAATTTTGGGACGCGTGATTCATGAGACTTATATAATTTACATCTTGTTGTTTGGGGTGCAGTCAAGTCAAGGCAATTGAAATATCTCTGTCCGGATTCCACAAAAACTCTTGCTGTGAGGTTGACAGGAGAATGCTGAGAAAATCTGAGAGGGCCTTTCTGACAGGTTGTGCAAATTCAGGTTCGCTTCCGAAATGGCTCCAAGAAGATCAAGTCTGTTCAATGGTTCGCCACCCTGACCTAATACCTACGTTTGCGCGTCTCCAGAACGGCTGCATGGAGCAACCGGTTGTTCTCCCCGATCTTCGTGCGGCAAGTGGCCATCTGTCTTCAGGCACGTCCCATTCAGTTCCACTGGCACGATCAGAATCCTCGGTTTGGCTGTCTTTGACCAGGTCTTTGTAGGTGAGTCTTCCCATTGGTCTTTGGGCCGGACACGTTAAATGTAGTGCTCATCTGACATGAACTCTGGCCGAAATAGTTTGATCCTTTGGGTGATTGAAACAATTTGGCTCTTTATACCATTGGTGTCAAAACGTGAACGAAGGAACGAGCAACTCGCGCATACTCAAGCTCACCTCAGAAAGGATGGGCAGTGATGCTAAAACAAATGCGCACTCAAAGCAACAGCAAGAACGATCTACAGTATCACTCTTATTAGGATAAATGTTCACATCTCAAGGCTGGATGACACCGATCTGCTGCATGAATGATCTGGCCCCAACAAGTCTCGGACTAAAGGCTTCGAACCAAAGACTTCCTTTCTCTTGGCCAAGTCTCGTTCCATGTCTCTCTTCGAGCAGCCTGGCCGAGACATCCCCAATGAAAGATGGGAAGAAAGGCACATATTTTTCAGTCTTGTGATCATCGCTGGAAGAAAGCTTATCCAATCCATAAATAACTTTAACATATCTTAACTATCTCGTACACATTACACTCATTACACATCTCCGGGACTGGAGCAAAGGCCTACCTTAGTCACATGGATGGCGGCTATTCGATTGCGCAGCCTCTTGTCCGACGGTCAAAGTTTCACATACCAGTGCGATCATTGCAAGGATTAAGGGCATTTCTCCAAAGAAACCACCGCTCTCTCTCCAAAGCCCCAGCCCCAAGGGTCAAACTCCACCCATTCATCAACCAAAAACAATAAACAAATCAGGAAGATTCAAGCCACAACCTAAGATTATTTGACCCAGGTCTCGGTCCAACCTATAAGTTCATAGACATCTTCAGAACAACATCAGTTTGGAGGGGAGAACGTCACATGAATGCTTAATGATTTACTCTGACAAAAGAGAATTCGTGGGTGCTTTACTTTTTGATATCTTTGTTCTTTTGAAGCCATATGCTGGTGGAGCTCGCTGAAGTTGCAAATGAAATTTGATGAACAACGAGTCGAGTCAAACTGTTTGAGTCATGATGCAGATTCATTTATACAGTAATTCGATCTTCACTGGCGGTTAATGCACACACCACTCATCAGTCTTGGGTTGCACCCAACACTGCATTCCCCACATCCATTCCTTGGATTTGCTTTCCAACCTGGAAAACATATTCCGAAGGGGACTTCACCATAGGGAAACAGTGAAACATCACCATAAGACAAACTGCAGGATTCAGCGCTTCATGTCCACCCTGCCTCGGAGAGTGCTCCTTTCGACCGACCCACACGGCGATAGAACCCTTAGCATCTAAACACTAGGAACCATACTTGCAAAGCAGTTGGTCTCATGTTTAGTCTGCAAAACTTGCGCCAACATGCAAAAACACAAAGAACAATCCAGGCTGGACAGGCTGCGTCGTTCTCCGAACAAAAGTGGGCGTCCTCCGGCCATGGCAGCGTCTCGTTGCATCTGGCCGCTGGATGACACAAAAGGCCTGACACTCACAGCTGAAAATGCAAATCTGTCCCGAGCAATGGAAGAACCTGAGAGGGCAAACGAGGTGAATATATCGAAAAAGGGCAGGTTGAGCCTAGAACACCCTGGAAACCCTATCTCGATGTAAAGGAACTATGAACAGTGGTGAAACGTCCCGATTAGGTCTTAAAGGGATGCCTGACACTTTAGAGTTGAGGCTGTATCCTACCAGTCTTGTGGACAAAACAACCCAAAATGCTATCTCCGTTCAGCACCAGCGGACAAATTGCCTACTTTTCATTTTCCTACCGCTTATTCAATATGTCATACAATGCTTTTGTAATATATATACATATATGCGTTTGTTCCTAGCCGCTAGCCTTGGGGCGTCTATCGCAAGAAAAGCTTCAACCATGGATGATTGTGTGCCGCATTCTTACTTGATCAACACACAGTCTCAAAAATTATTGGACGACACCTGCTTGACCCCAACGAACAAACTTTGCTGCAACCATGGTTGCCAAGTGGCTCTTGGTGCACTTGGTGTTCCTGGATGGTGGGGAGCTGTCCTTTCAACCCGATGCTGGGCCGTGGCCGCGTCAGCTCCTCCACGGACACGTGCCGTCATTAATTACACACACATGATTTTCCTATGTTTTCCTGAATTGGCCGCACGCTGACATGTTGCACTAGTCATGCCAAGCAAGCAGGACTAGGTCATGATGAAACATGCTCCACCACGCAGAATTCTCAGTGTCCCAAGCCTTTGAGTCGCTTTGGGTGTCTTTAAATCTCACGCAAATCTGCCGACCAAATCCATATAATATAGAACAAAACATGCAAAAAGCAACTGGGGAAACACTTAATTGTGTTTTTTCAATGTTTTTCCCAGGGGCGAAAACATCTTCGGGTGAAGGTCGCTTTTCTGCCGACCGAACCCGGGCGAACCACGGTCCTCCACTCGCCACTCTTGCTCCAGTTCTGCCAGCTTGGCATTCTCCGCCTGCGCCCAAAGGAGTATTCCAGGCAGTCTCTCGTCGGTGCATTTGGTCAGCACAAGCCACTGAACCAAATTTGGAAGTTCTACATATAGTCAGTCTATAGATGTCTATCACCCATGAGTCTAGCCCATGTCCATTGGTTTGGCAATGCTGGTGTTGGAACAGTGTTGTTAGCACTTCACTCACCGCTGCAAACATAGTAACATACTGCTGCATCCCGACCTGCAGTTCTTCATCATTCTCAGATTGAGCTGCCGCCAGCTGTGCTCTGAATTTATCCTGGGAGTAGAGTAGGCAGTGACTGACAACATCTGATAACATCATCTGCGTCTCTTGCCATCATCACAACATTGGCCGGGCCTGTTGTTCCAGCTCTTTTGCCTTCAACAACTTGACCTTCTCCTGAGTCAGAACCGCGGCGATTTGGAGTCTGCGCCAGCTGTGACTCTTGCTGGATGCAAACTCCAAACAGGTCCAAACATGCATTTTCGCGTCCGGGAAAAAAGCAGCCGTGTTCAAAGGCTTGCTTCCGTGGCCGGACGGCCATGGAGAAAGCGGTGCTGCTTTCGGTCTTCCCGTTTCGTGAGGCACGTGAACTGAAGCAAAATGCGAGAGAGTTCATCTTTCAAGAGATACTGTAATTCATGAAGTGCTGCAATCAGCATCTTGCTTGACGCAACATGATGCCCATACAGATCCATACAGTATATATATAATATATATATATATATATTTGCTTGCTCCTTCCATGCCAAGCACCGGACCTTTGCTCTGCTGCGCTCTTGCTCCAACTCTGCAATCTTGGCATTGGCGGCCTGGTGCGGGTGGGAGTTTCCACCGAATTGGTACCTTTCCAAGACCAAAAAAAGAAAACATCAAAAAGAAAACTACGTGAACCTCCATCTCTTCAGCCTTTGCCACCCGCAATCTGATAGCTTCCTGGCCCGGCCGAAGCGGGCCCGATTTCAAAGCGGGAACCGTTGCTCCGTTGCTCCCCTTATACGGAGGGAACCTACCCACAGCTCCGATTCGTCGCTCCGCACACCACCGGGGGCGGCACAGAAACCGGTACTGCGAAAAGCGCCGTCCTCAGCCTGGAGTCTGTCCCGCTCAAGCTCCGCTATCTTGGCATGGGCTGCCTGGCAAAGGGGATCTTTCAACAGGGTTTGATTGATGGTTTCATTGATTTGATTCAATTCTCAGAACTTGGAGGGCGTTGGTGTCAGAACTCCTGCGTCTCATCTTCTCCTCCATACACCGCTGTCCCGCCCTGTCCTGGAGTTCTTCATCATTCTCAGATTGAGCTGCGGCCAGCTGTGCTCTGAACTTCTCCTCCGCTTCCAGCCAGGCAAAGTGACACAACCGACTGCCCAAAGAAACAAAAGTGCATCAAAAGAGGTGTCTCCAGTCAATGCCTAAAAGATTGTCTTATAGCGCAGGAAAAAGGATCAACAGCTGCTGCTGACAACCCTAAATGCCCCTAACTCTATAACCATCTGCAACTCAAGCCTCAAGCCGCAGCAAAACAAAACAACTCCAAGGATTGGGCAGGCCTGCTGCTCCTGCTCTCTTGCTTTCAGGGAGCGGATTCTCGCCTGGCAGTGCATGATGTGATGACTACGGTTGTGTGCTCTACTTATAGTGGATTGAGAGTAAATAGCACAATCCCCAGAAGGTTTATATGGACCCTCATGAAATCATCAGCACATCTTGGGGTGCAGTGCCATCGAACCTCTGAAACAACGCCCTCTCCTCCGCCCTTTGGCGCTCTTGCTCCAGCTCTGCCAGTTGGGTGACGTCGTCGTGCTCGGAGCGGCGGCTCTCCTCCAAATGGTTCATGGGGGATGGATAGACATGTGCTGTGAAGCCGTGACGGATGGATGGCTCTAATATAGTACCAGCCTTATCATTACCCTGCACCTTGAAGCTCTGCTTGAATGTTTGGTTGAAAGTGGCTTCAAGTGCAGTCCGAAGCACCACAGTCCTCAGCCTTGATTCGTTCCCTCTCCAGTTCCTCCATCTTGGCAGTGGCCGCCTGGCAAAAAATGTTCGGCAAGGATGTGCGAAATGTCTGGCCACTGCTTCGATTGGGGTAAGGCTTGATCCTAGCAGCCAGAAAACATGTATGGTCACTTCGTACCTTCAGGGATGCTGACTCAACGTTGACAGCATACAAAAAACGATGCAAGACATTTGAATGCTCAAGCTACCCCAGCTTCATGTTTTTGGTGACTGTGAAGAACATTGTCCGCGTGCCATGCGAATTCAACATCCTTCTGTCCTGGAGCTCTTTATCATTCTCAGATTGCGCTGCAGCCAGCTGTGCTCTGAACTGCTCCTTCGCCGCTGCAGGCCAGGCCAACATATAGCGAACCGTCACAAAAACAAATCAAAAAGTGTGTCAATCAATCCTATGATTCCTATGTATATAATTGTATATATATATATATATCATCCTGAATCCTATAAGTTGTGTTCTATCAAACAGGCCACCTGGACGTTTCCCCCGCAATCGGCACGATGAAACAATCGTGAGACCTGCTGCTGCTGATCTCTTGCTTTCAGTGATCTGATCTTCGCCTGCAGCCACATGCATCATTTTTCATACTTACTCATCCAACCAATGGCACGATCTTGACAGTCTCGATAAAAAAGAGCTCAGTTCTATGAGCTCTGCTAGAAGCTAGCTTGTTGGGCTTTACAATTTGCTGTGGCAACTTTGTGTTTGTTTTTGTGTGTTTCCTTACGTTTCCGTAATGATTTTGACCCAGTCCTCTGCCCTGCTGCGCTCTTCTTCCAGTTCTGCCATCTTGGCGTTGGCAGCCTGGCCAGCCAGCCCCCCACACGTCCCAGGTTTTGGACTGAAGATGAATGAAGCACCCTTGCACCTATCAAATGACATCAGTTACACAAAAACAAACTTACTCCAGAAAACCAATTTGGTCATATGAACTTGAACCAGGTGCGATCATGGTCCATCATGGTCCTGTCACTGTTCGGGGGAGGCAGGTATCATCATCTCATCATGTGCAACTCATTCTTGCATGAAGACAGCGTGGTCGCCCGAGATGATTGCTTAAAATGTGCTTAGCAAATTTGGCCTCATTGCCACCTAGAGTTTGGGCAACTGCTTGCCGTACGGTATTGCAGGGATGCGCAGCATGGTCCAAACACATGTGAACAGTTCGTGCTCTGTTCGGTCGTCGGCCTGAGCCCAAGGGCTCAGCAAACCAAGGACACTCAGGTATCATCGTTTGACGTGTTTCATGCCGTTTCACGCCTGCACTTCTTCACGGTTCTTGTTTTGGGCATGGGCCAGCCGTGATTTGAAGCTCTCCTCCACAGAACCCAAGCTTTCTATAGCTGCGCTTCGTCGATCTCTGTTGTCGTGCGCCATGCAATATCCAAAATTATATGTCAGTCACACAATCCAACGACATTAAGTTGCAATACTGTGCTGTCTGATATTTCCAGCTCTCAACATCCGGCCGATACGACAACGCCCTCAAGCTCGTGAGACGACGCTGTCCTCGGCTTTGATTCGCTCCCGCTCAAGCTCTTCCATCTTCGCATTGGCAGCCTTGAGAACCAACTCTGTCCATGGGTCAGTCAATCCTCCAACCCCAACCTGTCCGTCCCCTGTCCTGGAGTTCATCATCATTCTCAGATTGAGCCGAGGCCAGCTGTGCTCTAAAGTTCTCCTTCCATGGCGGAGCAAGCGGGCGAATGTGAAGTGCGACTGCCAGAGTCATCAAGCCGAGCAGTTACAGCTGCACAAGCCGTTCGAGCCTGTTGCTGCTGCTCTTTGGCTTTCAGTGACCTGATCCTGGCCTGCCAAAGGGTGCAGCAAAGTGCATCAGACGTGCAGGGTTGATTGGCTTTCTTCCCATTTCTCCCCATTTCTGCTTCAGGAAGACCTTGGTTATCTTCTTCATGATTGACAATTCATCAATCAAGATCCATCAGCATTTGGCCCCCGGTCCTCTGCCCTGCTGCGTTCTTGCAACAACTCTGCCATCTTGGCATTGGCAGCCTGAAGGCAAGGGACGCACAACGAAAGAACAAAAATGAACAACGTACATACTATAGTGAGGTATGTCAAAGTGAGCCAATGTCAGCCATAATTCTCGTTCCAACATGTGGTCCAGTCACGTGGACAAACAACACTCTCAAGGTTCAGTTCTTGCTGGATGCACAGGCAAACACACAATCAAACTGCGTTTCACTGCGAACCTGCACTTCTTCATCGTTCTCGGATCGGGCATCAGCTAGCCGTAATCTGAAGCTCTCCTCCACGGCATTCAAGGGAAACAATCCAGCTTCAGTTTAAAATGATTAAACACTTGCGAGCGCTGAGAATGCAGTCCTCCGCCTTTATTCGTTCCCGCTCAAGTTCTTCCATCTTGGCATTTGCAGCCTGGTTTTGAAACATCTTTGCTTGGATGCGAATCAATTGTGGCGTGAGAAGTCACGAACCAAAAAGTCATTTGACCGCGTAAGTACTGTAGGTTCCCCTTAGAAAACAAACTCCCGTGCCGCATCGTCCGAAAATACAATTCTCCTGTGCTGTCCTGTCCTGGAGTTCTTCATCATTCTCAGATTGAGCTGCTGCTAGCTGTGCTTTGAAGCTCTCCTGCCAAGCTGGTTGCTTGAAAAGAAATTACATTTAGTCACACAGCCAAGGCAAACAAGGATTAAAGGTCCTCTCACAAACAGATATGCTATCTCATTTGGAATGGTCAAAGCAAGAGAAAACAAAAATTGCCCTGCGACTTGGAATGCAATATTTGGAGCCTGTTGCTGCTGCTCTTTCGCTTTCAGCGACTTGATCCTTGCCTGCAACAATTTGCTCGACTCCGATTTCTGCTGGGTCTGGCTTTTGGTTCTCCATTGTTTTCTTGTGGTTTCGGTGCCAATCCTCTGCGCTTCTGCGTTCTTGCAATAGTTCTGCCATCTTGGCATTGGCAGCCTGACAAGGGGGACACAAAACACAGGTCAGGAAGGTATTGAACGTGCGGTCCAGTCGCATCCAAAAAGTAGGGTCAAACAAACAACACGCTCTCAAGGTTCAGTTCTTGATGGATGCAAACGCAAAAACATAATCAAACTGCACTTCATACTGCCAACCTGCACTTCTTCATCGTTCTCTGATCGGGCTTCGGCTAGTTGTAGCCTCAAGCTCTCCTCCATCGCATTCTAAGGAGACAATCCAGCTGCACTTTACTATGTCGATTAAACACTTGTGAGCGCTGAGAATGCAGTCCTCTGCCTTTATTCGTTCCTGCTCAAGTTCTTCCATCTTGGCATTCGCGGCCTGGTACTGAAACATCTTGGCGGTATGCTGTATGCTCAATAATCTTTGCATACCATACAGTGTAATTTTCCGTGCTGTCACCGCCCTGTCCTGGAGTTCTTCATCATTTTCAGATTGAGCTGCGGCCAGCTGTACTCTGAAGCTCTCCTCCCATTGGTTGCTCTGAAGTGAGATTCACACGACAACGGCGCAGAACAAAGAACTTATTTCAACAAAAGCACGCGCGCCGTACCGCATGGAATCGTCAAACGTGCAAACAACCACAGTGTTACCCATGTTGCCCTGCGACTTGCCCCTTGCCACAGTGAATGCAATATTTGGAGCCTGTTGCTGCTGCTCTTTCGCTTTCAGCGACTTGATCCTTGCCTGCGAATGATGGACGTGAGTATGGATGAGAAGCGTGGTGTGGGTCGCGCATGGTTGCACCAGCACACTCAAATTGCCTATGCATTTATATATATATGTACAGTATTGTACAGTCATAGTGCTTTTTCTCTGGTGCTTTTGGAACAGAAGGTTCATTCCCCGTCAATCCCAGTCCTCTGCCCTGGTACGTGCTTGCTCCAGCTCTGCCATCTTGGCGTTGGCCGCCTGACAAACTGGCAAAGCAAATGCATGCAAAGAAACATGGCGGGTGATTGGCATAAATAAAGGGTCGAGGCACACCACGCACATTCCAGTGGAGGTTCGAGCTAGCAAAGGAGAAACAGTATGGTCTTTAGGGCAAAAGCGCGTCCTTTAGCCAAAGG
Source organism: Durusdinium trenchii (assembly GCA_963970005.1). Taxonomy (NCBI): domain Eukaryota; class Dinophyceae; order Suessiales; family Symbiodiniaceae; genus Durusdinium; species Durusdinium trenchii. Next base: position 961,478 of record CAXAMN010003113.1, read on the forward strand.
CAAGAATGAACAGCTACTCAATGAGACAGTTTGACCAAGCGTCCTGCACTTCTTCATCGTTCTCTGATCGGGCATCGGCTAGCTGTAGCCTGAAACTCTCCTTCACGGCATTCCAAGAACAGAATCAGGCGGTAATTAATTGTATGCTGCGCTATATATCGCGGCTAAGGCAGTCTTCTGCCTTTCTTCGTTCCCGCTCAAGTTCTTCCATCCTGACATTGGCTGCCTGGCAGGATGCAAATCAAATGTGGTTTGCATGTTTGCATACCATATGTAGTCTAGTTGATTACATTGACCGCTTAGTTACTGTAGGTTCGCCTTAGACAACAAACTCCCGTGCCACATCGTCCGAAAATATAATTCTCCCGTGCTGTCCCGCCCTCTCCTGGAGTTCTTCATCATTCTCAGATTGAGCTGCTGCTAGCTGTGCTTTGAAGCTCTCCTGCCAAGCGAGTTGCGTGAAAAAACATGCCATTTAGTCACACAGCCAAGGCAAAAAATGATTAAAGGTCCTCTCACACACAAAAAAAACACAAACATATGCGCTGCTATCTCATTTGGAATGGGTCAAAGCAAGAGAAAAAAAGTTGCCCTGGGACTTGGAATGCAATATTTGGAGCCTGTTGCTGCTGCTCTTTCGCTTTCAGCGACTTGATCCTTGCCTGCAAATGGTGGGCGTGAGCATGGGTGAGAAGCGTGGTGTGGGTTGCGCATGGTTGCACCAGCACACTCAAATTGCCTATGCATTTATATATATATATATATGTACAGTCATAGTGCTTTTTCTCTGGTGCTTTTGGAGCAGAAGGTTCATTCCCCGTCAATCCCAGTCCTCTGCCCTGGTACGTGCTTGCTCCAGCTCTGCCATCTTGGCGTTGGCCGCCTGACAAACTGGCAAAGCAAATGCATGCAAAGAAACATGGCGGGTGATTGGCATAAATAAAGGGTCGAGGCACACCACGCACATTCCAGTGGAGGTTGGAGCTAGCAAAGGAGAAACAGTATGGTCTTTTAGGAAAAAGCACGTCCTTTAGCCAAAGGCAGGAATGAACAGCTACTCAATGAGACAGTTTGACCAAGCGTCCTGCACTTCTTCATCATTCTCAGATTGGGCACCAGCTAGACGCAATCTGAAGCTCTCCTGCAGCTCGTTCTTCGATGAATCAATGGCTGTAGTATTATTTTGAGGCTTCCCGGGATTCGTCTCTGCTCACGTCTCTGATGCTCTCAAATTGGCGAAAACAACCTGCTGATCTCGAACCCCTCGATGGCTGGAACCCCTCAGTCCTCGGCTTTGACTCGCTCCCGCTCAAGCTCTTCCATCTTGGCATTGGCGGCCTGAAGCAGCCGCAGTCTAACACAGTTATATAAAGAGGATCGATAAGGAGCCGTCCTCTGAATGGCCGTATTTGACTTGCTTCAAAAAATGTTCAACAATGGGATATCCTGATGGCTCCAAGCACAATAGAATGGTCGTTTGTGGTAGTCGCCTGGATCACTTAAGTTCAAATGTGAAATCTTACAACTCCGCCCCCCCCCCCAAAAAAAAAAACAAGACGCACACACACACAACATCCAACACCAAACAATGGCACAGCTCGTATGACAATACACCTGCTTGCCAAAGCACATGAATCTGCTTACCCCCACCGGAACTTCGAGAACACGCTTCAAGCAAATGAAGACTTGCAGCACTCTCGAAAACCCATCAAACCGTACAAACCAAGTGAAGCTCAATGTGTGTTCTTCACCAACATGTCACAACGATGAGTATGAGTGCATGCTCATGTCGCACTCATGTCCTCCTAGCTGGAATTGGGCTCTGCGGATGCGACACATCGTTGCACTGACCGGCCCTGTGGATCTGAAGAGCCAGATGTGCGTTTGAAACTGCGGCAAAACGATTGTAGCAACTCTAGGTCAGTCAATCCTCCAACCCCAACCTGTCCGTCCCCTGTCCTGGAGTTCTTCCTCATTCTCAGATTGGGCGGCGGCCAGCTGTGCCCTGAACTTCTCCTCCAATGGGCAATGGCCAACGCACCGCCAGCAAGAATGAAACTCAACTGTTGGAACGCTTATTGTGTCCATGTCGATCCATCAAAGCTCACTCAGCATTTCAAACGGTACTACGCTGGAAGATGCTGGAAGCAATGGCCACGTCTTGTAACGTTTTGTTGCTTGGCCTGCTGCTGGTGCTCTTTAGCTTTCAGCGACAAGATCCTTGCCTGCCAGGGTGTGCAGCGTACGAATTGGGCAAACACCCATATTTATATACCATCTATATCCATCTATGAGAGAGCTTCATGCAAATCTGGACGGGCTCCAGTCCTCTGCTTTGATGCGCTCCTGCTCGAGCGCCGCCATCTTGGCATTGGCCGCCTGGTCGAAGTCACGCCATGCTTGTTGAATGTATGCGGTAGTGGAGCTTGAACTGTCCAACAACTCACACACTCTTCCGCTAAGGACTCTTGTTCGAGATTCATCCGCGCCACATGGGTTCAAGCTCGGATGTTTTTCGATCCCAAGTGTTTTGGAAGGCAGCTGAGAAAACACTTGAAGGGCCACACAGATTGGTCAACTTGTTCATGGCCCCGGCTTAGCCAGTGCCCATGAGAGCTGCAAGTGCCCTTGAGAGCTGCCGGCCGTCTCACCTCGACTTCCTCATCATTCTCTGCATGGGCTGCAGCCAGCTGCGATCGGAAGTTCTCCTGGAAGCCGATGTGTAAAGCGACTGTTGAACTCAACCATTCGATAGTCTTGACCAATTCAACTTGGAAGCATCAACATGTATCAACATGTAAAATCAGCAGCACAATGCAGCACATCTGCAAGCCAAAACTGATAACTTGTCTTGAAGGTGTCTGACGTTATCCGCCTGCTAGTGCCATCAGATTGTCATTGCAAACGGCACCACGTGCTGAACACCCCAAAAAATGATCTGGCAATAAACCAGCCTTCCACTAGTACTATAACCACCCCACCTGTTGCCGCAAGTCTTTCTCTTTCAGGGACTTGATCTTTGCCTGCGAAGGCTTCAAAGTCGCTGTTCCATGCTTTTCCTACATCTTTGACACTTGTATAGACTACAGGCCTCAAGCTGCAAAACCCTGGATAAATCTTGATAACATATCATATCTTCTATGACGTTCGGTGAGCAAGTCTTCTGTGTGGCCACTACATTGGACAGGTTCCCCGATCGTTCCTATCATGGAGCATCTCCGGCATAAGAATAGTACACTCTAAAAACATTCATCAGTTGTGATGATTGTACACGTTGAAATCACTCTTACATATGTGGAACCCAAACATGACCCTCTGTTTTGAGAGGAAAAGACCCCTATTTTGGGTGGTGCAATGTGGTTCAAAATCAGAGGTCATGACCAGGTTGGAGTTTGATCTCCGGTCCTCTGCTCTGATTCGCTCTCGCTCAAGCTCCATCATCTTGGCATTGGCAGCCTGTCCAGGTTGGAGTTGAATCAAACGCATCACACGATGGACCCCAAGGCTTGTGAAAACCATGCAACATGTATCATACTTTGTAGGCTCTGAGTTGCTTCGTCGGCAGACTCGGAGTTTCCCCCAAAAAGGGGAGCTTGACCGGGGGTTTCACCAAGAAGCCTCCCAGCACTCTTCCATGGGTTTTGTTCTCGGTCTTCCATGGGCATCGGACCTATTCAACTTCACGGGACTCCCCGACTCGGCTGCCTGAACTTCCGCGTCGTTCTCGGAGTCCGCCGCAGCCAGCCGTGACCGGAAGTGCTTCTGGCGGACCCGGAGAGAAGGAGAGCCACCGTTCAGCAGCAAAATCACAGCATCTGGAGAGAAGCTCTGTCTTAGGTCCATCTGAACCCCTTTCGAAGCCATTGAAAATTCCCTCATGAAGATGGGATCAATACCAACTGGTCGACTCGGACGTCCCAATGGACGACTAGGAACGCCTTCCCCCAGGCCTCGGCCCTCACCCGCTCTTGCTCGAGCTCTTTCAGCTGGGCATTGGCTGCCTGGTCTGAATGCGTGGCCTCTGTGGAATTGCGGCTCTGGGAGGGAGGGACTCCCACTATTCCTGATTCCTGACACCAATTCTTCTTCTTCTCCATCGCCCTCTCAAGAGTTTAGCCGTTAGCTAAAGGCGAGCACACCACCCAATGCCAGGAGCAGTTTCTCAGCGGCCAAGCTCGGTGTACAAACAAATATCTGCCCAATTTGCCCAATGAGTGCCATTCAATCTCCATCGATCTCCATCCCAATCACAGCTTGGAATTCCTTGGAGTTCTAAAAACAGTCCCAACCTCCACTTCCTCATCATTCTCCGCTTGGGCTGCAGCCAACTGGGATCGAAAGTTTTCCTGAAGCCGCTGCAACGTGATCTTGTTTGTGTTGTTGGTGGGTCGGGCCTGGTGGGATGAATACACATCAATCATGGGAACAAATGAAACAAACACCTGCAAGATTCAAAGCAACTAAATTTATGTATATGCATGTATTGTTGGTGAAACGCGTTGAGAACCCACAATGAGGTTAAAGAAGGGAACAGAATCGGCCAAACACAAACAGAATGAGACCACATAATATCAGGCGAGGATATGTGAACTTTGCACCACAGGTTTCAGAACGACATGAACATATATATATATATAACTAAATATATATATATATAATATACTGTATACTAGGCAAAGAGCAAAGGGGGGCGACGACAAAGTAAGTGTAGATGATGAACCAACAAAACATGAGAAATAGCCCTTTTTATTGATCGTCTATTTCTACTCGCTATTTCTACTCGCCCTATGCCTGTCTTGTGCGGGATGTTGATTCGATTTTGTTACCCTGGACCCTAGAACATAAAACCGCTAGCAAATGATGTGTTGTACCACTACACCTTCAACCACACGAAGCGACTGCATCGCAGCAGGGGCATCGGCCTGTTGTCGTTGGCACCTCTCTTCGAGCCTTCTAATCTTCACCTTGTGTGAGCACAGGTGGCCAAACCAGTCATAACCTACCTCCGCCGCAGGCCGCAGGCACTGCATCTTGCATGTCCATCCAAAATGGTGTATATGAGACCTCTTCTTGCAGCTGGTTTTCAGGCCTGTGCCACTTGACAAGTTACAAAACTAATAGGGAAAGTCCACCCTAAGCCACACGAGGTAGACGTTGCTTGCCTTAATGGAAAGTAGCTGAGTGTCTGGGGAGACATGTAGACATCCGATGCGAGGTGTTGGAAGGGACGCTCAGGCTTGGGCACTCAGGTGAAACTTCTGGAAGTCTGCAAGGGGGGAGGACGGGGAACTTCAGGTCTGGCACGACCGACTCTGTGGCTTTGGCCCACTTTGGGGCGGGTTCCGGGGGGGGATTGGTTTCGAGCCAGCGCGAGTCGGGAGGATTGGGCATTGTACAATTGGTAGCCCTATAAGTCTGAGTCCCAGCTTGATACTGTTGAAAGTGGAACTCTGGTTCTGGCATGTTCTGATTGCTTTGGTGTTGTTCTGGTTGTGGGTCAGGAGGATGCGGCAACAGCTTTGATGCTGGTTGACGCCTCAGCCCGCGCGAGCAATTAAGGGAGACGCGTGTCTGGCCGGTGAGACGTGTTGGTTAGAAGGCCTGCGGCCGCCTACCTCGAGGTCATAACGAGTGAGATCCACATTTGCATGGTCTAATCCCGTGATGAGAACGATTTAGAAAAACGACTTAAGAAAAATAGACTTTGAGGAACAAGGACGCTACTAGGTGGAGGCCATCACTAATTGCCTTAGTGTTCTGCTTGGGAAATGCAAGGGGCGGGCGACGGGGACAGTATGGTATGTGGTTGCCCTGCCGAGGGGTGAATCGCTGGCAATGGGAGCAAGTGCCATGGCGCAAAAAGTGAACGAATGCCACCAGCCAGGAAACTTTACACGGCATCACATGTAATGTGAGTGAGAAATAGTAATCAAAGATCCTGGCTCGGGTGCAAGCGCGTGTGGCTGCTGCCATGTTTCATTTCGTCTCAATGTGCTCAGAACCTCGAAATCAAAGTCTTTCGTTAAGCATTTCTAGTTAGCAAGTATCTCCAAATCATCGCAACTCCACTGGGATTCAGTTTCGGTGGTTATTCTCTCTGGTTTTGCAGAAACAGGGAGATCATGTCATGAAAAAAGGATGAAAAAGGCCTCAAATGTTGGAAGTGTTTCTGTGCTTATTCATGCAGCAACGAATCCAAATCACTGGGGTGCACCTGAAATCACCGTTGAAGGGAGAAGGCTAACCCCCCCCACACACACACCCTCAAAACCGCCTAACCGAAGCAACGGAACAAAGGCTACACTAGCAGCCGCTCTAAGCTAGGCTTCCATATGGTTTACATGGCTGCGGAACGAACAAATGAATTAACTTTGAAAGCAACCGACCGAACAGTCCGTAGAAGACCTACTTTTTAAACAACATGTAAACACGTCACAACGCTTGTGCACGTGAACAATATCATCTATGGTGAAATGAACACGTATGCCCACGGAGCACAAGACATTGTGAGCTGCACGCACACACGTAATTGCCCCCAACTCCCAACACCTTACACCGTACACCCTCCACCCACACATGGCCGACAGCAGGACTGAATGCAGGACCACCGTGATCAATGAGTGCATTAAGAGGCACTGACTGTCAGTGACTCTATATAGACATGCCTCTCCCAATCGAGTGGTCCAGTAAGCTTGCTTGAAGGTGATGTCGGCTACAGATTGCTCATCAGGTCATGGATCGTACAGTAGCTTCCAATGCAGCAAAGTTCCACTTGTTTCGAGACGGTTCAAGGCTTGCCGTAAAACATGTCAATGTTGTTTTCATGGTCCCCACTGCAAGGCCACTAGTGAACTAGTGATTCCATGTGCTTCCAAAGTACCACCACACTTGGGATCGGTCAAGACCTATTGGGCCATTGTTGAGAGACAAACATCCAGAATCCTGTCTTTGTAACATTATCTGTACAGTGGTTTCAGAGTAGAATGGCACAAACCCAGAGATGTCTTTTACATGGTGGGTACTCTAAAACCACCTTTTGGAGATTGTGTCATGTACTCTTAAAAGCATTGTATATATCGCCTCTTCCTGGGTTCTTCATCCCACATCAACTTACGCCGTTTCCACGTCGGCCTCTGAAGCCCTCAGGAGTTCCTGCTGTCGCTTCACCTTGATGGCCTCGGTCGAACCACCCACGGTAAATGGGCAATCCATGTAAGGTGGAACCACCACGGATGACGTGGAGGTCTGGTAGTTTCAGAAGGACTAAACAAAACTCTTAATAGTAAATATAGGCAAACGGCAGATCGATTGTCATGGTGCGCTTTCTGCAGAGACCGCACCATACCGCATCTGAACGTCAATGTAGAAAACAGAAAACACATGCAGTAGATTTAAAGTGCCTTCATGCCAAACGTGAAATACGTCAACAACCGTTTTGACTCACTGCTATAACAGCCGTACCTGGCTCAGAACTGAGGTTCTCGGCCAAACCTTCCGCAGTCTTTAACTCCTCCTCTTCTCCTCGTTGGGCCTAGTCGACGTCTCGCAGAGTCTGCCCAGGTCTAAGTCAATCTGGGACCTGAAAACACAAGAACTGTTCAACAAGACCGGGTCACGCCCCCTTCTGGCGCTACGCGCGTTTGGACTACAGGTGGGTTCCGGATTGCTCAATTAATCTCAATTAGTGGGTATATCGGTATATCATGTGGTATATCGGTATATCCCATTACCAGTAACAGTGGACATGATGGTTAGCAAAGGCCTTGATCCAAAAACATGATCATCGTTGACCGACTGTTGCTGGTATTGGGGCAAGGCCTGGCAATAGTATTTTGTTTTGGCATGTATCATGTAGCAAAATGTAGCAACAATAGTAATCCAATGTAATCAATTACAGCAAAGGCCGGCAAGTTGCCTTCAGTGTTCTAGTCTTCCAGGGTGCCGACCAAACCTCCAGGCAAACTATGTGTACTATGTTTCTTCGCTGAGCAGCTCCTCTTGTCAAAGAAACCTCTTCGTGCGGACGAAGGGCTCGACCTCCCACGAGTTCGGCACACACACGGTCTCCCCACGCCTGTATGGCTCGCATGACCCGGGTCAGGGTCAAAGACACCGACCAAGCGGCAACTTCCTCAGCCACCTCCTGTAGCACGCGACCCGGCAAAGAGTAGCTGCTATCAGCTGCAAACCAATGATTGTTGGATGATCATCTGCAGATCTGTTGCAGGAAGAACAGCACAAAACACAGGAAATCATTGGGTTCCAAATGGAATGGAACATCTATAAAGGGCCGCAGGGCCAGTTATTTGTTGTTAGAGTTGCTCCGTCCCGCGTTTGTGCCTTCCACCCACACCCCACCCACGCCCCCAGTCTCCCGCTCGCTGGCATAGATCCCGACACCCTTCAGACGGCGCTGCTTGAGCATCGGTGGTGCTGGGGACTGCTTGTGAAGACGCTCTTGGCAAAGATGCAACCTGAGCGACTGAGTGATACTGAGTAGCGAACTGAGAAAAGCAACTCTGCACCAGCTCTGCCGCGGGCAATTGACCAGAATCTTTTAGCAACATCATCCAGAAAAATATGGAACTATATAATGAGTATCTCACAAATTCAGGTTTCCAGGCCATGCTTTCACCAAGGGATTCAACACACACAATGAATGAAAAACGGTCCACCCGGGAGTACGATCTGTGTCCACTTTGTTGGGCCGGGTTTCTCTCCACATTCCCCTAACCGCTTGTCCAAGAATCCCCTTGTTAGGGTGGTGCACTTGTTTGATTTTGATTTTGGGTCCATTTTCTTGGCAAACGGTGCAAAAGCGGCCAGGGCTGCCCACACCGATCTCTGCCAGCCTCACTGGGTTGCCCGACTCGGCTTGGGCCACGTCTAACAGGACCTGGGCTCAGCTCGGCCGGCTCGGTGTTTTGGGGCCGGGTCGTGGAGCGACACTGGAAGTCTCACCTTAAGTGTTCCAATTCCAATGCTTGCAGGGGGGGAAAGGGAGGGTAGGTCAGTTGATTCTAGGTCCTCCACAGGAGCATACCGATCCAAAAAGCCCCCTTCTGCATGAAATTCTGCCTAGTCTGCACATAGGAGCATAGTCATCCATAGCCTGCATAGTCTGAAGACCGTTTTGGACCCAAAGCGGAAAACCACGTCGCCACAAATGGCCGCGTGCACGACTTGTTGCCCCGAAGACTTGTGTCATTTCTTAGTCGACTTGTACGGAACTCCTTGCGCCAAGTTATTTATTGGATGAAAACACTGGGATGTGAAACATCATAACCCACCACCAAAGCACTCACAAACTAATACCAAACAATCACACATCCAGCTGCCTATAGCTGCCCCAAAAAAACATTTGCGACCAGGACCTCGCGAGCTGGACTAATCAAAGCCCAGTAGCCTTGCACCCTTCATATTCCTCACTCTTCTTTTTGAAGCTCGCCCTGTACTGCTCCGCTTCGGCCGATCGAAGTCGCAGCTCCTCGACGAACTGGGCCGCAATGGATGTACGACAACGCGGCGCCGCCCGGGCTATGCACCTTCATGTTGACAACATGGGTTCGCCTGCAAGCCTCACAGAAAAGTCCAATAGTTTTGAATGTGTTTCTTCAAGTTTAATCAATGTTGTGCCCAATGATGACTTCTTACTATTCAAAGGTGTCCCTCCTCTTACCAAACAAATTCACGTGTGTGGAAACACTGTGAGACAATCTTAAACAAGTTCTCTGAAGTCCGGCACGTGCCGCCGTGAAAATGGCCTGCAGCGTCCGTCCAATCCCTGTCGGTTCAGGTGATTTCCAATGGGACGTTGGTCGGGGCATGTGGCCGAACCCTCTGGCTGCCATGGATGGCCTGCCATGGTTGGAAAACAACATCTGTCTGTCAGGCCGGCCCTCCCATCACATCTACAGTAGGGAAACATCAACCTTGACTCATGTTCACATGGAATGACGTTCTTCCCAGGAAAGGAAGATCCGCTAGCTGAGCTGATCGGCTCCCCTCCATGTGGCTGCCCTGTTTGTTTCAAAAAGGATCACCCCCTCCCATCTGACACAGCACTCCTCTTGTAGGCGCTGGATCTCCTTCTGACCTGGCGACACATGTGGACACATGTGGTACCTAAAGCTCGGCGTCCTCAAGCTGTACAGTGGGGAATTCCACACAGTTCACAAAACGGGCAAGGCCGACTTCAAGAACATATAGACATCGTTAATGGAAACGCGCTGTTGCTACACTGAAGTCCATTAAGACTTATCAAAAATCCACCACATACCTTCAGCACGGTGGATCTCTTTTTCACCTTCCTCGGGTGGCGTTCGTCGCGACCCTCGGTCCAAGCAACCTTCCGAAACGTCGGGAGGAGGCTCTTCAGCTCCATCGCCTGGGGTGGCCGGGTCGTGGTTGCTGGCCGAACCAGGGACCATGTATTCTCATGCAGCATTCTGAAGTGTTAATGCCAATTTGAGAGAGAAACACGGTCATTTTTACAAGCGAACTCAAGGGCATTTCAACGGTGAACTTTCAGAGTGTCTGCCCAAAAAGGAACCATTGGCTCAAGCAAAGGTGCAAACATAACAAACAAACAAACAAACAAACAAAACAAACCCTTTTTCAGAGAACAAACAACCACATCAATCAGGATTTCAAGATTCAAAAGCCAAATCCCTTTCCAATAACCTGGCCCAGGTTTCCATGCAAGTCCTTTCTTCCACACATCGGCACATGGTGGCATGTGATGATAATCATGCTCCTTCCATCCTCTTCCAACTCCCAGCCTGGTGCGGCCAAACGCTCTGGCTCCATCAGGGCGGGGCTTTGGCCTTAGACGGACTTGCCTTAGACGGACTTGACTGCTAGACTTGGATGACTTGGGTTCTGAAGCAGAAACATGCCCAGAAATTACTCATGCTCCCCTCCGAATCCTCCCAAATCCATCCAAATCCGTCTTCCAGGACAACGACCTGGACTCATTCTTGGTCCCACCGTTGGTGCCCATTTCGAAACCTCCCCCGTCTGGTGACATGTACAGGTGCACGCCCAACCCAATGTGGAGTACAAATCATGCTCAACCAACAATGGTTTCACCTCACGAAGCCGTTGCCAATTGCCTGGCGACTTGGCCAGCCAAGCAGGTCCTGCCCCACCCGCTCTGAAGCAGGTCCTGGGAACCGGCGAGTTCAATCCATGGCAAGAGGCGTAGTTTGGGCGACTTCAACAAGGTTCCAGGCAAGGTGAGCCTGACATTTTGCAGCGGGGCCGGGGCCATAACCCAATCCCTTCGATCCCTCACAGGTCATGAGACCGCACAGGCCTCGGAGAGCGTCACCTAGTGAATCCTAATGCTACAGAATGATCGAATCACGCTGAACTCCGGTGTGGGTCGAACGCAAACAGGTAACACACCAGGAAAGGATCCCAGCTTAATTAAGTAGGTGGAGCTTAATTAAGTAGGTGGATCTAAACAAAGGAGCCAGCCAAGTCTGAAAAAGGGAAAAACAAGATGGAGCCCACGAACCCGAATGCAAACACGTTCGAAAAGCTACATATGTCCAAAAGACACTCTTGTGGGACACTCTTGTAGGGCACTCTTGTGGGACACTCTTGTGGGACACTCTTGTAGGAAACTCTTGTGGGACACTCTTGTGGGACACTGCTGTGGGACACTATTGTGGGACACTCTTGTGGGACACTCTAGTAGGACACTCTTGTGGGACACTCTTGTGGGACACTCTTGTGGGACACTCTAGTAGGACACTCTTGTGGGACACTCCTGTGGGACACTCATTTGGGACACTCTTGTGGGACTCTCTTGTGGGACACTCTTGTGGGACACTCTTGCAGCACACTCTTGTGGGACACTCTTGTGGGACACTCTTGTGGGACACTCCACTCTTGTGAGGCACTCTTGCGGGACACTGTTGCGGGAGACTCTTGTTGGACACTCCTGTGGGACACTCATTTGGGACACTCTTGCGGGACACTCTTGTGGGACACTCTTGTGGGACACTCTAGTAGGAAACTCTTGTGGGACACCCTTGTGGGACACTCTTGTGGGACACTCTAGTAGGACACTCTTGTGGGACACTCTTGTGGGACACTCCTGTGGGACACTCTTGTGGGACACTCTTGCAGCACACTCTTGTGGGACACTCTTGTGGGACACTCTTGCAGCACACTCTTGTGGGACACTCTTGTGGGACACTCTTGTGGGATACTCTTGTGGGACACTCTTGTGGGACACTCTTGTAGGAAACTCCTGTGGGACACTCTTGTGGGACACTCTTGTGGGACACTGTTGCGGGACACTCTTGTGGGACACTCTTAAGGGACACTCTTGTGAGACACTCTTGTGGGACACTGTTGCGGGACACTCTTGTGGGACACTCCTGTGGGACACTCATTTGGGACACTCTTGCGGGACACTCTTGTGGGACACTCCACTCTTGTGAGACACTCTTGCGGGACACTGTTGCGGGAGACTCTTGTGGGACACTCCTGTGGGACACTCATTTGGGACACTCTTGCGGGACACTCTTGTGGGACACTCTTGTAGGACACTCTTGTGGGACACTCTTGTGGGACAGTCTTATAGGACACTCTTGTAGGAATCTCTTGTGGGATACTCTTGTAGGACACTCTTGTGGGACACTCTTGTAGGACACTCTTGTGGGGCACTCTTGTAGGGCACTCTTGTGGGGCACTCTTGTGGGACACTCTTAAAGGACACTCTTGTGGGACACTCTTAACTCCTTGTGAGACACTCTTGTGGGACACGGTTGCGGGACACTCTTGTGGGACACTCTTGTGAGACACTTTTACGGGGCACTCTTGTAGGACACTCTTGTGGGACACTCTTGTAGGACACTCTTGTGGGACACTCTTACGGGACACTCTTGTCGCACACTCTTGTAGGACACTCTTGTGGGTCGCTCTTATGGGACACTCTTGTCGGACACTCTTGTGCGACACACTTGTGGGACGCTCTTGTGGGACACTCTTGTGGGACACTCATACGGGACACTCTTGCGGGACACTCTTGTAGGACACTCTTGTGGGACATGCGGGACACTCTTGTGGGACACTCTTGTGGGACACTGTTGCGGGACACTCTTGTGGGACACTCATACGGGACACTCTTGTGGGACACTCTTGTCGGACACTCTTGTGGGACACTCTTGTAGGAAACTCTTGTGGGATGGTCTTGTAGGACACTCTTGTGGGACACTCTTGTAGGACACTCTTGTGGGACACTCCTGTAGGGCACACTCTTCGTACGAGACTTCCTCCAAAAGTCACGCTGCGAGGCTGCAAGACGAGCGTTTCGTACGAGACTTCCTCCAAAAGTCACGCGTCAAGTCTCAAAAACGAGCGTTTCGTACGAGACTTCCTCCAAAAGTCACACGTCAAG
>CAXAMN010003113.1:974901-1003311 GCA_963970005.1 Durusdinium trenchii
AACGAGCGTTTCGTACGAGACTTCCTCCAAAAGTCACACGTCAAGTCCCCAAAACGAGCGTTTCGTACGAGACTTCCTCAAAAACTCACATGTCAACTGTCCGCAAAACGAACGTTTCGCACGAGACTTCCTCCAAAAGTCCAGCGGAAACACCCATCGGAGCACACATATCACGCAGCCCTGCCAAGCAGTTTCGCGATTCCAGCCCCTCCAAACGACACGCCAATCCCAATGTGACAGCGACATTCCACAACTCACACAACCTCCCGATTCCCTGCGCCTGCCACGAATCTTTCCGCCGTCCACACGTCTAACGCGCGCAAAGTACTGCGCCTGCCACGAAATGTCACCTCCGTCACACCTCGCAACCTCACGATTCCCTGCGCCTGCCACGAGGATCGCACTTCCACACCTCAAAAGCCGCACAAAGTCCTGCGCCTGCCACGAAAAGTGACAATATCATCTCATGTGAGCTTCAACAAAATTTGCACCACACCACACGTTTGGAATGATTTCGACCCGTTCTGAGCACACTCCCATCCACCAAAATCGGCATTTCAGCTGAGACTTGTCACGAAAACAGAGCTTCGATGCCACACCCTGAAACGCAAATCCCAATGGCACGGCCACATCCAACACCCCAAAAACACGACTCTCCAAACGCTAATCCTAATGGAACTGCGCAGCAATCTGCAGATCTCACAAAACGCTGCGCCTGTGCAGCGAAACGCATCACGTTTCTTGCGCGACATCTCATTTTCATGCAAATCACAATGGAATAGCGGCGCAAACTGACACGTGACACACCCATGAAAAGTCACTTGCAAAAGCTTCCCCCAATGGCAGCGCCTTAGCGCTCTACTACGGACGGTTGCGGACGGTTGCGAACTTAGAACCAACGGGTCGCGAACAAGGCTCCACCCCCAGACCCCCAAGAGTCAAACGAGAACCCTTCGCTACGCATTCGGGAATAAGGCATGGCCGGCCGAAGATGGGGACTGTACAGCAGAGAGAGGGCTGAATGAGAAAATATATCTGTAGGATTCTGTAGGTCTTGTGCCTGCCTGCATCCCCTTGAAGGGGTCCCACTCACTGAAATCAGCTGGCAAGAAAAATGGCCTGAGGTTGGGATGAGTTTCTTAATCCTTCTTCCAGGTCTACCTTCCTATCAAAAACCAAAGGGGACCAATTGTTGGACTCCATATTCCACAAAGCCATAGCATGCCCTGTTCAAAACACCGAGGCGTGGCATGGCGTGCTCGCGGTTCGCCAGCGCCAGGTCGCGACGTTTCCGCCTGGGGCGGTGAATGGCTCACCAACATGTTCAGCACTCCCAAAGTAGGTGTTCACCCAATGCGACGGCAAGTCGCCAGCACCCCCATTTGTTTAGACTTTGAGGTTTGTAAAAGGACGGAAGTGACACAAACCCAGCCAAGTTGCGACAAGGAGGCCATATCATTCGCACCTCCCAGAGTGGGAATCGATCATGAGCGGAAAGTAGCTTGCAAACGGGGCATCCAACGATGTAGAACATGTATGAAACGACCGGGCATGCGGAGGTCGACCTCTTTTTGGGATTCGACTCAATGGGTCCAACGGGTCCTGGCTGTGATTCAAGCACTGTAGGTATCCTCCCTGAAACAATCATGGAAGTGGAAAACCACCGGTTTGTAGAGGAAAACAATCTTCCAAGAGGCCATGTTCCACTTCCATATTTTGTTGGAGGGAGAGTAACTGTTTGAACATCTACACTGCTGTCTAGTCACTTAGGCATATTGTAGTTCAAGTGACGTACCCACAAATGACCTAGCCCAAAGGCTGAATAATCATCGGCGCTCACACATCGAGCAATACAGGCTAATGCAGGACAGGATGTCTGGGTGGGGAATCATAGGACCTTTGGACCATTTGGACGCCTCCACAATCAAAAAAAGGACAACATCAAGCATCTTCACCGAACGCCTCATTTTTCCATGGATTGTGATGGTTGCGGCCTGATGATATGACTTAAAGTAGTCTGAATTAACTGAAGAACCTCCCATGGCACAACAGAAACCCAAGAAAAAGAACGCCTTGGAATTCTTACTCCTTGTGGTTTTTGCATGTTATGCCAGGTGATTCAAGAGGTTGATAGAGTAATAATATGTTTATATATACAATACTGACGAGTAACTTAGGATTTGTCGAACATATATGGCGTTTCCAAAGGCCTATGTCATCAGGCTTGACCCAGCATGGTCCTTTGCTCTTACATAAATCTGCAGAACAAATTTTGGCTTCGTCCGTTTTGCTCTTGTTCAATTGCCAGCTTCAGCTCGGTGCACCGGCTCGCTTCGGGCTTCGCCTCTGCGGGGTCGGGTGCCGCGCTTGGCCTGGCCAGCGAGGTGAGCTCAGCAATAGCAAACGGGGGATTCCAAGAGCTGAAAAAAGAAACACATATTAGTATCATATCGATCCCCTAAACCCAAACCCAGGATCACCACTGGTAGATACGGTAGACAAATGTTCGATGGACATTTCACGAAACTTCTTGTCTGAAGCTGCTGCACACAATGCCACAGAAACCGAGGACACTTCAGAAGCACAAAACCCACCGGCTTCATCTGAAGCATTACCAGTGTACCCCGATGCGGCCCCGGCCAACGGCGATGGAACCAACGGAAGACTCACACCTTGGAGGGCTTTAAAGCGAGCGACACGAGGGCTCGTGACTCGTGTGTTCATTCGATGGCTCCCTGTGCGACCAGTCGGCTTCTCTTTCAAAACGTGTGACGACCTGTCGACATCGCTATCCCCCCCTGCTGTGACTCGTGACCTCTCCAAAGGGAAATGGCAAACTGGCGAGCCTCCAAACAAATCGTTGTGAAGTATTTTTTTGTAAATTTGTCCCCAAAAAACGAACCTCAACGAAAGGAAACCTGACACACCGTGACATGATCCTAATCCATGAGGTCAGGTTTGGGAACTCGCATCACCCTAATGAGAGATAGGGTTGGAACTATACAGTTTCCGCAACATCTGCATCAGGGTGCATGACCATGCATGACCCAATCTTTGTTCGTCGTGTTTAGCCACGTCAGGAAACACAATTGCGCAAACTGCCCCATGGTTTTATCCAGGAGAAGCTGGCTAATCTCAGGTGGACATCATTGCACAACTAATGCACTGAGTTCAAATGGGCTTTCTGCCGCCGTTGATACAAGAGACCCGCTGAGGGTCTCCCTCACCCAGACCGTCTCAAGGCGTGTCAGGACACACGCAGCCTCCCCCATCACCTCCCCCACCGAGACGTCTCCAGCAGCCTCCTCGTCTCCATCACCTGAAGACAGGCGATCCGGTGCTGCTCGTGCTCGGGCCATCCGGTTCAAAGTTCGCTCAGCCATGCGAAACCATGCTCAAAGGAGTCAATCAAATGTCAACCAAAGGTGGTCCCTATTTGGAAGATGATGGTGCGAAGGGTGGTGCTCAAGAGCATCTACAAGTCGCCAAAAAAAGTATTCATGCATTCTAAGTCTAAGGATACATCAATGGTTGGATTCTGAATTGCATGCCACTGTCGCCTTTCACATCATGTTGCCACAGCCATGCAACAAAACCCTTCTAAGCGAACTCACATCATGTAGTGGTATGGTGCCCATTTGGGCGGTATGCAGGGGCCCGGATCCAAACTGCCGCCTGTCAATGGTGGCAACCGTGTGGGCTCTCTTGGCACCACACCCAAAGGCCTCGGAATTCGCTGTGAAATTCAGCGATGTGAACATGTGCTGAATATACAGTACTGTACGCTTTCGATCTTCTCTTCGTGCCTAGTGCTGAACACAATGAAGAATCACGGCCTCGTGCTGAATTTTTAAATCGTCAACAAACGGGGCGAAAAGGTCTGCACGTGTTCAAAGCTTGGCCCCTGTTGTCTATAATGCTTGTTTGCAACTGTTTGCAGGCACAAAAGGACCAAACCAGGTCAGATTTGAAGAGTGCGTCTTGCGGATCTCGACAGACCGAGTCCTCCCAGAGTTGTGCCTCCCAGAGTTGGGGACGCAAGGTCACTTGTCTCGTCGTTCTCAGAGTCTGGACTGCATGGAGCCCTCCCCTATCCACCGGCGCCGTCGTATCTGAGGTTCCATACGCCCCTGGAACAGTGCTCGGCCACATGCCAGCCTCTCCGTGACGCGCGTGTGAAACGCACAGGGGCTGAGCACTGAGCACGTTTTTGATGTTTATTTATGCGGGAAACGCCTCATTCGCCCCCAAAATGCACTGGGTAGCTGCAACGCAAGCCTTTTTGAACAACCGTCCCTGCACTTCTTCACGAGAGTCGCTTTTGGATGCTGGGCTAGGTGGCTACACTAGCCATGCAGCAACCGACTGGCGTGTTCACCTGAGCTTGCAAAGCAAAGCGCCCAAGACTTTGTTGGGTTCTTTGGATGATCAAGGCCCTGATTTTACCGACTCCTCGGTCTTGAGTTGCTGGCATCCATGATGCCTGGGTAGCTCCAGCATTTTCCTCCAGCCAAAAGCACATCTCCCATGACGATGCTCCAAATGAGCATCCAGTTGGAAAATAGAAATGATGCGGACGATATGCAATCATCCGTTTAGAATTACAGTATATAAATATCAATTGCACTATTAAACCTACACCCTGGTCCATAATGCCTAGCTACTCAAAAATATGTCCACTAATTAAGTCACTAACAGCTTCTCCGTGCGCTGTAACTAAGAGTCTCTGTTATACATCTTCCATGCCCAAAGCCATCTGACGTTGACCCTGGGCTAGACTCTTTAGGAGATCAACAATTCCCGTATCAAAACCCTCAAAGCGAATAGCCGAGCATCACCAAATCTGCAACTCCCAAAAGTGCTCCAGACTTCTTCTTTCCCACATGCCATCAAAGAAACATAAAGAAACTTTATCACTTGCGCGATCCCTGGAAGTTCATAAAAGGCCTTTGGCATCCATTGGATTCCAATTCATATCATTCCAGTCCTCCATTCGGAGGGGCAATCTTCCGGGAGAGGTGGCGGCAGCAATGGTTGGCGCATGTTGGCGCCAAACTTCCAGGCACAACAGCTCCACAGTGCCCATTTACATTTACACGCATTTTTTGCAAGCATGCCATGATCTTGCAGGTTCTGTTTCCAGCCGTTGAAACGAAAGAGACTAAGCGACACCCCACCATGCCACATCTGGACGGACGAGACTCAGCAAGAGTGGTGTCAGTCGTTGAAACGAAAGTGATCTCAGTAGATCGATTACACAAATCCCAAAATGATGGCTGATTGGGTGCCATCTAATTAATTACTCGTCGCTCACAGCAACAACCTAGTGAAAAAAAGAGCAAGTGTTCGTAAAACAAGCATAAAAGGGAAGCATCATGTATGATCCAAAAATGCGACATGATGGATGACTTACAGTATATGCTTGCATATGCTTGCCGTGCTTGACATGAATTCACATTGATTCACTATCACTAAACATGCTGCCCATCATCAATGACCCTTTGTCTTCCTACCACCCTGCAGTGCAAAGCCGGCACCTCTCCTCTTTCTACGTGCACAGTCGGGGCAATGCCGGAAGTGGAACACTGCCCCTTGTCTCTTTGTCATGAGCCAAAATCATGTTTACAGAATCCTCTTGATGGTTGATCGTGAGCACTCAACATCCAGAAAACCCGTCATGTGATGTCATGTGCAGTTCCACAAAGGCCAGCCGCCTCAGCAACATAAAGCTGCATTGAACGTCAGGGGTGATTCACCCTTCCAATCGTGGATGCCCCGTTGGCACATCGGACTACATCGGATTTTCCTCGCCAGGGGATTTGCACAGCCCAAACACCAGTCTACAAGCCGATGTAGAAGCATGTTGCATCATTCTGTCAGGCAGTTGGACACGTGATGACACATGCTTCTCCAAAGTTGTCCAAGTTTGATCAAGTTTGTGAGTGTTGCTCTTCGATCCATTGTCTGATCTGCACCTGATGGGGTACATCCACGGCGGGGAGGACGAATCAATTGTTCCTCTGAACTGCACCGTCTAATTATGACCAACTCCGCATCGTCTCTCCTGTCTCTTTAGCTGGTCGCTGCCTGCCAGGTTGAAATGTCACCGATCGGTCTGAGTTCGGCGAGGGAACTGGGTCCATGGTATTGAGTGCAGTGGCCAAAGACTTGGATTTGGATTGCCGTTGGTTCTCTCTCTCTCTCTCTCCCCCTCCCTCCCTAGTCTGGCAGAAGCTCAGCTATTTGACGGCGACACTCCGACGGTGAATTTTTGTCCTGGTCTCTACTGCACATGTCTTCAGGTCTTGACCTTTGATCTAGAGGAAAAATCTGATGGCAGCCCATGACTCACGAGCATATAATGCCATGTACAGATTAGGCTGTACAGTACCACATTCATCATTATACGCCGACGGTATGATTACTATAAATATACGTATATATATATATATAATATATGTATATACGTAGATATTGACTGGCGCGGCATGCATTGCTGATCATTGCTGATCCTTGCATCTCCCAGCTTTATGCCATGCAAATAAACTTGTAGACATCCCCAGGTCGAGTACCAACTGGATCCCCCTCAATAAAATGGACAGTGTTCACTCTCCCACCAACCTGTAAGTCAAATCAAACAAGTCAAAGCCTTTGGATTGGGCGTGCCATGACTTGCGCATCATGACTTAGGCGCTCGCGCCTCCCATGACTGGGAGGCGAGCACTGACCGTGGAACACATGTAGCACATGTCGACGTCGGCAGCGAAGGGCCTCCACTTACCGACGAGTTTGTTTTATCCAACCATGTTGTACTGAAAGCTAATACTAAATACCGGTTGGGGGGATTTTTGGGGGATCTCTCGGTTCAACCAACATATTATCGAATTACAGATTTATGACCCCAAATTGACCAGTCTTTCCCTTGTTCCCTTTGGAGCCTGACAAATTTCAGCTGGCCTTGCCAGCATATGGGTCCAACTTCTGATGCAGTGAGCTTGATAATTCATCAAAGAGCCGATCGAAGACCTCAAGGAACAAACATCAAACAAACACCTCCAAACCCACTCACAGAACAGTTGTTTTCAAGTGTTGTCTAATGCAAACAACCATCTCCGATCATCACCCTGCTGCCCAACCATCACAAGTCGAAGCACATTGGTTGCTCCAAAATCACTTCCTAGTACTCATCCTATCATTGAGTTCTGTGACTGTGAGATCATTTGTCATCGTCGAGGTATAGGTCCTCTCTAGTAGCAGAAGTGGGGAAAAGCCTTGAAAGCCCAATTGGAAAACCCTTTGTTGGCATAGGAAATTCGTCTTCCACAGGGCCGCAACTGCACTTCCACCTTTGTCTTTGGGAGTGGGGCCTGAAGAGAGACCGTTTCAAACCTTGGAACATCTTAACCTGAAACCTGGGAAACCTTCTGCAGCCGGCACGGCCACAGATTTCAGTGTCAATCCAAGAATGTTAACTTTCTCAGCCAACAATCCCACAGCTTTGCTGAGTTGGAAACAGGTTGGAAACGGAACATGTGCAGCTAGTCAAATCATCTCCGATCTCAAATTCTGCAGACTATGCGCACGATTTATGTTCACCAAGTAAATCTGCGTGAGACATGCTGCGACTGGCCTCGGGCCTGTTGCAACCGGTTGCAAAACTAAACCAATGGGCTCTTTTGGTTTGAGGCTGACCTGCATCACTCCAAAGTAGCCTCTCCCACATATTTCATATCGACCCTGTGGTCTTCCCAATGCTGCCACCATCTGTCATGGCCACCTCCCCTTCCGCCGCACCGTCACGAAGGAAACAAACTTCAATCGGTCATATGAGCAGTCATGCACTCCCTTGATCCTTCCCCACAAAAGCCCTCTCCATACTCCATATGGCATAGGGAACTCGACCAGTCGCAAGTTCTTCTAATTCCATAGGAGCTCTTCAACCTGAAATCCGCCAGGAAGCCTGAAATCCGTCACCCTGGCCCGTGCACGTGTTGTTCGCCCTCTTTCTGGGAACACCGGTTGCACCTCCTTCCTGCGGGTGACCAATTCCTTGGGAGAGCCAGTGATGTTAAGCCCAGGTGGCTGAACGTGTGTTCTGGTCCTTGTGCTCGATCAAGACTTTCTCCAAGGTCTTCCACAATTCGGATGCCGGCTTCAATCCAAAGTTCCAAAAGATAGTCCTTACAAAGAGCATCAAAGAGCCAATGCTTTCAGGGTCCGCTCTCTTTGTTCGTGCCATTCAGTAGGTTTTTGACCGAACGCGGAAGAGAAGGAAGGAGACATTCCACCACTAAGCCAACCAAATAATTAGTTGGAATCTGCATCACGAAGAAATGGGCAAGTATATAGAGTGAACAAACAGTCACACAGCAATCAACAATTGTAAATGAACAAATTAACAGTCTCATCATCTATATCCTGAGATTCGATTGATTTTCTATCCTGAAGTCCAGAACCCCAGCCCCAGCCCACACAAACCCAAGGCGTGGGCCACTCATAGAGCCCTGGATGGCTGGACCATCCAGAGTTGCAGCCGAGCATCTCAATGCCTGGTCGCATGATTCCCGGCGTTACGTACCGTTGCCCTCCCCGAAACGAGCATGTATCTTCCGAAACCTCTATGGTCTAGGCAGCTTTACAAGCTCAGTCCTGTGTTTCTGGGATGGTGGGAGGGTATAGCTACAAACGTTATTGACAAACCCAAGAAAGGAACCATCTGCCGGTTCCATGGTGGCTTGTGGATAATCATGGCCACACCTGTTGAGAAACATAGGGCTTGTGGCCCTTTTATATTTGCTCCACACAAGACAAATAACGTGTATTGTCATTGTGCATCCTCAGTCTAAAAAACTGCCCAGGTGCCGTTGGACGGGCATGCAAACTCGCTCTGCAGCACACAAGGCTTACTGTGATCTTGCGACATGAAGCCCTTGTCTTGCAGGTAGAAGCTGCCTGCCCACCACATGCATCGATGCATGTATAGCACACCGGTGACCGCGGTGCGTTGTGGCTTCCATCTCTCAAACTCATAAATGCTGAATGGGTACTGTAAAGTAAAGCTTTCTTTTCTGTTGTTTAGTCGTTTCACGTGGTTCTTGTGTTTATTCTCTGAGCTAGATGACGGGATGTTGTTTCGTGGCAATAGATGCGTCACAACATTATCAACATTTGATTGTGAGAAAGTCTTTTGTTCACCCAGCGCACGCACATACACACACAAAGGTCGAAACGCAACAAAGAAACACACCGAACTACATACATTAGAAAAAATAAAAGTAGACACGCATCATCAACACCTCGCGTTGCAAAGGGTCAAACATCAGCTGATGTCCGATTCGAGCCTGGTGGGAACTGTTTGCTCGAACAGGTCCACAGGCAATCACCACATCGCCTGAACGCTCCGTGAGAGCAACCCGTGCTCTCAGTGCAATTTGCGGATGCCAAAGACACACCCAAGGCCTTTCAGAAAGCATTTCTATCCAAGAATGTGATGTTTGTGTGTGACATACACGGGTTACAAGGACAGCGTGCTTGTGAGCAGTAGTTGGGTCCAAAACCTGTGGGTGATCCAGCATGAATGCAAACAGCATGCTGTCCAAACGTCCTCTACAAAGACGGCGTGCCAAACGGTGTGCCCTCCGCTTCTATGCGCCACGGCACGAGGAGGAATGCAGGAAACACTGGTTCCCCGGATTCTCGGTGAAGTAAGAATAGAGGTAGTAGTCCTTAGTGCTCTGGCCACGGGGTTGTCTGTATGGATTTCTTCTGGTTGGGATTGTGAGTGTGCTGGCATTCTCTGGCTGGGGGTCTCCTGATTCCAAGATATTCCAAGGCCCAAAATCCGCACAACATCATGGTTGCCTGTGGAATCATCTAGTATCAGTGCAAGAAATTTGCTATCATACTATAGGGTACACAAAGTATATGTAAAACAACATAAACAATCATATATATATATATAAGAACATACTTTCGAAGCTGCTCCCAACCTCTGAACACGGTACCAGTGAAATGACGATGTAGCGGGGATGAGCTGTTTTGCGGGCCGATGGCTTGAACTTAGGGCTCAAAAAGAAGCCAAACTGTGGCTCGAAGAGTTTGGAAGGTTGTGCTTCTTTTTGCACTGGAGATGTTGTTTCTTTGATGACACCTTAAATCAACTTAACCAATGGAAATAAGACTCTCACTCTCCATGTTCTCCATGTTTCACCCATGTTCATATGGGTGCCATCCGGATGTGTTCACACTCTGCCAAGGTTCCGACAGCAAGTGTCCCGTCCAAGTCTTGGCCACCAGGGCTTGGCCCAACCAAATAGACAAGACCTCGAGAGACGAAAGCCCGGTCGGACACTGAGAACACCATAGAGGAAACTGATCACTTCTGTGGCTCCACAGCGTTGTGGGGTGTCCAACGCTTCCGTTTTTTAAGGTGTGCAGGCTTTCATTATAGTTAGTGGTATACCTCCGGATCCCTGTTTCCGGATGGATTCTTGGATGTTCACCTCATCTCCGTCATCTCAAGATCTGGGGTGATCAAAAAATCAAAAGCAAGTGACTCTAGATGTAAATTGTTGAATACAACTGGTTTGCTCTCCTCCCTCGCTCTCTCTCATTCTTTTCATTATGTTTTCCTTGCAAACGCACATGATCCTACTGACAAACACGCATTACACGGCACGATAGTCTTGGGAGCTGAGCCCAATTTTTGATGTATGAGATATATCGTCTCACCAGCTCTCCACTCCAAACAAAACACTGGAGGATATGATGATATGATGCAAAATCCGCTGACTCTCTTTCATGGTTCACTTGCCCCGCGGAAGTGGTGTCGCTTTTGAATGGCCACCACGTAACCTGCCCCAATCCACCCGCTCCGCCAGCCTCCGGGCTTACCGCGAGAGTCCCTCCCCTCCAAACCCCGACGACTCCTCACGCCGAGGTGCATCCAGCTGAGAATCTCCGAAGCGCGAACCAGACATCCAAGGACCCGTTCCAATGGATGAGACCTTGGCTCGTGGACTGCGACATCAGTTTGTTTGGAGCGCAAGGGTGCCCTGGATGGGGTCTCTCTTCATTTGAGGAGATTCCATGGTCCGTTGTCAGTCCGCCACGTTGCGCTTGATGTGCAACATGTTGGGTCAACGCAGGGGCTTGCCATGGCTTGCCCCGCTTTCCCTCGAGTTCTATCGTCAGGAGTCATCACCCTAAGATCACAATGGGGGTCACAACTTGATCACCATATCCCCACAACCATCACCATATCTTAGCATTGCTCTCGGTTTTCTCAAAGGAAATGAAGGGCTTCACAACATGCCTATCGATTTTAGGCCATAAATGCCAATTCACATGACATCATCACTGTCTTCAGCACATAGTTCTTGATCTCTTCAAAGTAAATATATATATATATACATATTATATACTTACTGATGAGACTGAATCAAGCATCCATTTCACAACACCATTGTTTTCGAACATGATTCTCAATTTCACAGCAGCATCATGAATTTCACAGCAACACGAGCAGCTTCGCTTCACATCAAAAAATGAACAATCATCACCGCCCTAACCGCTAGCGAGTGCTTAATGTAGAATCCCTGCAACCCGGGACCCATGAAGAGGACCCTGGCCGAATGCAAGGACATATATATGTATATATGCGAAATCCTCTGTTCCCACTCACCGAGTTTTGATCAAAACTAAGTGTTGCCAACCTAAAGATTCACGTATTGAAAACACCATGCAAAATTAAAACAACCATTGTGTTTTACATGCTCAACAAAATCTTAATCCGTTGATCATGGTTTGGTGCAACACGTCAGAGTGACTAGCTGGACATAGCGTCTGGTTGCATGCCCTCCCGACCCTGCTCAGCCCAAGCGGCCAGTGATGGCATTGAGCGCCGCAATGCTGGTGGTACAGCGTCCAAGCTGAGGGCCTTGGATGGTGGACATCCAACGAGGGAACAGCGACCAGGGCTACCCCGTTTTTGGGACGGCAAAAGCATATGCAACAAAGAACGAGTATGCGCGAATAATATAGACGCCAGCTAGCAAAACAAGCCAGGCATCTTGGTATGCCCTGGGAAAACATCGATACTCAAGCACCTCTCCGTACTGAAAAGCACAAGTTTGCAGTTGTTTCTTCCAGCACACCATGCAACACACCTTGTTCATCCTTTTTCCTCTATGAAATAGGGAGTTGAGCCCTTCAAATGGAAGGGGCAAAGAACGTTTTATGAACCAAAATGATCCCCCTCATTTCATAGAGGAAACCTACATCAGTATCATTTCATTGTATCATCTTGATTTGGCCGATCACACCCTTTGAGACTCTTTGTCTCTTTCAGTTTCGCGGTCTGCTTGGTCCATACTTAGCCTACACACGTAACAGCGCTCCTGGTCACAATCGGTTCATCCCCAGGACCGGACAGAGCAATGCCCGGCTTGGTGGCACTTATGAGGGCCATCTGGTGGGAATGTCCACACCATGCCAATCCAATAATGTAATCCATCGGATTATATCACACCCCTCATGCCAGTTGGTCTGAATGATCCGGATGGCCACCCAGTGCACCACCTGGATGTCCCCCCCAAGGCTAACCTCTTCCAAATGAGAAGTAAACAAGTGTCACAAAAAACGACACCACTGATAACCACTCCTAGCGAATGGTTTGTGATGGTGGAGTCGTTGCCGCTGGTTCCAAAAGTCAATCTGGACCTGCTCTGATCAAAGCTGCTGATGGACCTGCTGGCATCTGCTGGCATCACATCTACTATATGTCTCCACATGTCTCCACCCAGACTTGCCATGATTTGGCATGCTCTCCCTTGGTAGCTCCCTTGGTAGCTGTGCGGGCGATGGGGCCCACGAATGCCACCCCCCTCCATGCCGTGAGGCCTGGTACCATGCCATCACCTGCAAACGGCAGTCGGATTCAATCGCTCAGTCACATCAGGCAGCAGTTGACCCATCTCTGACCGATCTAGGTATAGTTTTTTTTTTTTTCGTTGTGAAGCAGTGTAGTCCAACACCCCGATACGTACAATTCATGCATCATAGATGAATGTGTCTCGGTTTCGCGTGCTTCCACCACATCCTTCCACCAGCCACATCTTCGGCGCGGCCTGGGCGGCAAAGGAGTTCTGGCCCTTCACTGCGCGCTGGTCCAGGTTCCGGTTTTGTCGAGCCTCTTTGAGGTCATCGACGTCCTGGAAGGACACCTGCGATGGATGGTGGAACCCATGAGATTTCCATGCGCCCCTCAGTAGTCTCCCTCCAAGATATGGCCGTTTAGCGCCCCAAGAATGCCTAGGTTTAACTATGGATGGATGGTAGTAGCCATGGGCTTTCACTGATGTTCACCAGCTCTCGTCCCGGCATCCAGCCTGGAACGCAGGCGGAACGGCCACAAAGGGCTTGCTTTTGCTCATCAATAGCGGAGCTCCATTGAGGTGAATGGTGGTCAAATCAGACCTGATTGGACAAAGGTCCCATCGCTGGCCTAGGGCCTAGGGCCTACCGTAGTTAGTTGATGAACACCGCGTGACATAGAACGTGTTGTGTCGACTTTGGGGAGGTGCTCTGAACACAAATCTGGCAGGCCACCACTTGAGTGCCACAGCCTGAGGAAGGCTCTTCCGATCTTCCCATCCCAAAGTAATCTCATGAGCCAGGAGGCGTCAATCGCAACTTGGCATCCGGCACCATGCCCGCCATCCAGTGGCCAGTGCCATCCAAGCCTACGAAGCTGCTTCAGCGAAGGCAATTATCTTGACAAAACAAAATTGCAAAAAAAGAACCATGGGTCTTCATTGAATCCTGCAAGCGAAGAAGGTGCGTAGTGCCAGAAGTTCTGAGCCAACCCTTGAAGCTCGACCGGGCAAACCTTCTGGCTTCCAGGACCTCTTCTAGCTTTGGGACATGAGAACCCTCATGCCGTCACAGCCTCAACCCCAAAATCATCACCGACTCATACTAACAGGCCAATCTGCCAGGACCAAAAGCCGTCCAACCGACCCAACAAATGGTACCGACTCGTGCTAATCGATCGTCGTTTCGCCCCCGCAATCCTCGCCTGTCATAATCATCCTTGCGCCCAAAACCCATGCAGGTGCTTGAAGCTGCGGCTGAGTCTTTGACTCCGACAGCAGGAGGCTTAGGACAGCGACTTCTGGCATAAACCTCACCGGTGCACCCAGCTATTGGAAAAGTCAGCGGTGCAACTATTCATATTCAGAAACTCCAGATTGAACCATCCGAAACTAGTCCTATAGTCAAATATATCAATATAAAATCCAAAATATATAGCAAAGTAATAGCAAACTATAATGCAATAAAATCTGACATACTATAAATTAGTATAGAGTACTGTATATGAATATGTATATGTATTATATATTATATATATAAATCTATTCGGCATTCGGCATTAAACATTTAGTTCGGAGAGATCGGACAGCAGCGCGATTCCAATGGCTCTTTAGATGGTTCGTCTCTGAAGTGCTGTGGTTTAAGTGGCCCTGCCACTGTGACCCATGTCACGCGTATCCATGGTGGGTACGATCCTTTTGGGCGTGGCACTCCCAGTATTGGCTTGGGCCAGAATACCAATTCAATAAACTATTCATCACCGACCCTGCTTACCTTGAATGAATGAATGAATAATACATTATATAGTCATTTAGGATCAACATGCATGCCTAATTGAGACGTGTCAAAGCACCACTTGCGTTGAATCAGCCAACCTTCATCCTCAGCACCTTGGCTCCTGTTATATGCAATGCCTGACGCAGGAACCTGCTTCATCCCATACTGTATCATGGACATTCATGGATCTAATTGGTACAAAAACCAAGTGACTACCCAAGTGCAGGGGTCCAGGGAGAATGGAACATGTTCACATTGCATCTACTGATCTACCTCTGCG
The DNA here is from genome assembly GCA_963970005.1 of Durusdinium trenchii. Classification (NCBI taxonomy): domain Eukaryota; class Dinophyceae; order Suessiales; family Symbiodiniaceae; genus Durusdinium; species Durusdinium trenchii. The sequence continues at coordinate 989,831 of CAXAMN010003113.1, forward strand.
GGGTTGGGGAGACTGTTCTCATCGAGTCCAAGCTGCAACATGATGTTCTCGTCGAGTCCACCTCCTCCACAACTCGAACCTCGGTCGAGTTGCGCGTTCGAATCTCTGGTAACTGTTGAGTAGAAACTGCACCTGTGCAGCCTGTGAATCGTGGACACAATTCACAAGCCTTGACTATCTCAGGTTGTTTGAAGAGCTTGGGGCGTTCAAAGGAAGCGCTGAATGGTAGATGGCAGCACAAGTGCCAGGTTCTTGAGGACCTTTAGGGTTAACCTGGTTGGTGCAGTTCAACATGAAAGCTCAAAGGGTGCAGGGCATCATCTCTGCTTCCGAGAGAAACATTCCTTCCACCACCACCCATCTAGAAGTCCTTTGCCAAGTTTGGCATGCTTAACTGCTAGCTGATGTTGTCCAGATTGTTGTGTCTACACAACGGTCCCAAAAGCCCCCACTCAGAACCAAGGCCCCACAAGGAGCAACGAACGCACAAACAAGACTGCGACAAATGATTGGCTAACATTCCGACTTCAAAACAAAACATCGGACACAGTCTCCAGACCAATGAGTGTCCTATCCATGTCATCATGTCTTTCCAGGTCCACAAAACATCACAAAACACCCCACGTCCCCGTTCCGGGTTCACCGGTCCCAGTATCCATAGATCTGTCCTCCGACACGGCTGCTGGGGAGCACAGCAGCCTGTGGCAAGGGTAGAGAGACCCACGTGGAGATGGCTCAAAAAGAGGTGGCTCATGATGGCAAGCCATCATGGAGATGTTGATTTTGAGGCTTCCCTTTTCTCATCCTCAAGACTTTGGCTCTTCAACCAAGCAAACCAAGCATAGTCTCAAAGATTCCCTAAGTATGGTTCTGCCGGCAAGAACAAACTCGAATGCGCAATGATTGCGAAAATCTTTGTGTGATTGTGCGTGATTAGTGGTGTACTGGTGTACTCATAAGATGTGTCAAAGCTGGAAGTCCTTCCTTTCAACACCATTCGAACTGTTCCACGTAAGCACCGGATCACATCCGGGTATGCGGACCGCAGACGTGTGGATCTACTCCAGAAGCACGACGCACATGTTCCCAGCCAATCCCGTGAACCGGTGACGCCGACGTTCTTCAACCCCGGGTCGTTCTTCGACGTTCGGTCGCCAGTCGCCTGCCCCATGGCACTCGTCGAGAGATAGTCCACCCCTCTTTGGGTTGAGGGCTGGGAGCAAAGCTCCTGGAGAGGGCGACGGTGATGATTGTGATTCGACCGGATTGATGCAGTGGCTAACTGCTCTTAGATCGGTGGAAAGTTGAACAAATGTATGTACAAAATTTATCAACATCTCAGGAACAGTACTACTCATTTGACCGTCATCCATGCAAAATCATGGCGCTGACAGTCCCAGTTCAACCTTGACACCGATCGTCCAACCAGCCATAACCAGCCCAACGGCGTCGGACGCTGTGCTGGAGCCGGAGGAGGCCATCCCCATCTGGGCACCCCGGCGGGGGGGGCTCTTGGGCACTCCAGGCAGGAAACCCATCTTGTAGACGGAGCCCTCTTCATAGCGACAAACACCTGGGCTGCCGCGTTGGGGGGGCGAGCGCCAGGGCACGCCGGGCCGGCACGGAAGATCGTCGTCGAAGACGAAGAAAAGAACCACTGACCAAATGACAGGTGAACCCCAGCGAGTCCCAGATATACAGGTGGGTTTTGGGGCTGCATGTGTTACCCATGGCTGCTGATCCACTGGTGGAAAAGCCAATCCTTTGTTTCCAAGGCCCAGGATCTGGACGTTTGGATGACACAATGGAGTTCATACCACCTGAAACTAGGATATTCATCCAGAACCAAGCTGGGAGCTCAGTTGCTGACACCTGACAGAACTTCCAGAGGCCCGAAGATTAGTGAAGATTCAACATGATTGAGCTCAGTCCGAAACCTGCAGGCTATGTTTCCCATATCTGGGACCTATGTGGGGTCATCATGCGACTATGTGTGCCATATCTGAGACCTGTGCAGGGTAATTTGGAGGGCCAGGTTCTGTCCGCCCGGAGCGCATTACCGACACCACCCTGGAAAAACACAGCGGTTTTGCATTTCTCCCTCTTCGCCGCGTTCCCTTTCAGTATGCGCAATATACCCTGTAAAACACAGTGTTTTGTGTACCTCTGCCGTTGCTGTTGGAGCGTGCCCGACATCCACGAAATGTCGATTAATCCTGTCCGCGCGGCGCGCATTACCGACACCACCCTTGAAAAACACCGCATTTTCGCATTTCTTCCTCTTCGCCGCGTCGCACTTCGATATGCGCAATAAACTATAAACCCTGTAAAACACGGTGTTTTGTGTACCTCACACACACGAAACCCTGTAAATTACATGGTGGGAGGTGGGTCGGAGATGGGTCGGAGGTGGGTCGGCGGGGTCAGCGGCGGGGGTTGTCGCTTTTCGTGTCATGAAACCTTTGGTTTCTGTGTCGCGGTCGCTGTTCGGTCATGTGGCGCAAGGCTGCTCCAGACATAGATGTCATGTCCGCAAGTTGCTGCAGCCGCTCGGAAGACATGTCCACCGGTTGCTGCTTCACCTGGTGAGCAGCGGTGAACAGCAGGTTTTTGGGACAAGGGAACGCATCGGTTTCGGGAACTTATCATAGAACATCTAGATTCAAATAACTCGTGAACAGTTTCAGTGTGAAATCCACGGCTGTGGGTAATAACAATAAAGCTTTTCAAGGGTTTCACTAAGCTCGTTCATTTCAGGCTTGGGGGTCTAGGGGCACACGCCAGCATAGTGATAATCATAGCTCTTAGATGCGCTTAGGCTTGTTTCCTGAAGCACCAGCAGCACCAATCATCCCAAGCACAAGAGAAAGGACCTATCACCAGCCCAGCACAAAACGCAACACATATACGTACATGTACTGTAATTAAATATTAGTAAATTACATTATTCATGCGGGGTATGCTGAGCAAACAGCAGGAATAATAGATGAAGGCACCCCACATCATTATTCTATAACTTGATACCTTGGTACACGAACCATATCCGTGTAGGAGCATGCTTCTGCCGCATTCGACAATGCCAAGGGACCACCAGCAGCTCTGGACCAGGCTTCTCATCTGTGCAGGCTCGGTGGGCAACCACTCCGGACCGTGCACCAACTCAAACAAAAAAGCTGGCCAATACACACGTCAAGGCCCTCAAGGGCAACATGATCACTTCTCTTTCTTTATTTGATTACTTTTTTTCAGTCTGTCTCCTTCTCTCTCTCTCTCTCTCATCTTTCTGGCTTGTCTGCTCAACCATTCTGCTACCATGTGCCACCACGTGCTAGCGGAGTTGGCCAATGTTGGCCACTGCAGAAGCGGCGGACGCTGGTCCCAACCGCATAAACCTTATCTCTACAAGGCGCATGACCCCGGAATGCCTTATCATGCCTTATCAATCCGAGCATTTTCTTGAGAAATGGCATCAACACCGCCTCTGCTCGCGAGGGTTCATGGGTTTCTTGGGTCGCAACAATCTCGACCTCAGTGCCCTTTTGAAACATCCTAGGGCCACAAGGAATTGAAATCATCGCGTGCTGAGCCACAAGCTTTGACTCCATGCTCTGTTTTTCAGAGAAATTCTCCCTTGACTCTTTTGCCGGTGTGTTTTTCCATTCTCCTCCGAAGCACATCCATCCGCTGGACTGAAGCCCTCCCCTCATCTCGCCGCCTTGCAGAGATGGGTCGGCCACGCAGGACATCAGCAAAGACCAAAGCACCTTGCCGAAGGCGCCCTTCCGTGGCAAACAGCCACCCGGGCCTGGCCGCGCTTCGGCGCGGGGCCATGCCGATCCGCCCCGGATCTAAGATCCGGCCGGATGTGGATGTGTTTCATGGGTGGCCGATGGCTGCCGAAGCGGGACTTGGAGGGGTTGGTGGTGTTTGGGGGAAAGGTCATTTGGTTCACGGACACGGAACAAACGCCTCCGAGCCTTGCGAGGTTAGGTCACGAGTAAACTACCCATCACCGATGTGTTGGAGCCACACCTGTAGGGGTCATGTAGAGATACCCATTCAAAACAGCATTCAATTTATTGAAAGGGCAGGTCAAACAGCGAAACAGGGGTACGCATCTGAAGCCTCGGTTCTTGCAAAGGAATGTATATGAGTGTACTACACGGTCGGCAAACTACAAGAAACAAATTGACAAGAGGGATGACTAAAATAAACATAGATCGTCATCATAGATCTATTTTTAGCTCCATGATTGGAAAGGATGCTGTTTTGAGCTGTTTGAAACTCTCTGCATCTCTGCATCGATCTCGTTAGCAACAATTCTTTATGGGCTTTTTGATTCTCGTCTGTTGCCGGGCTTACGCAGCGGGTCCATGCAAATGGCTGTCAGAAGTAATGAGGGTCGACATGATCCCTTGAATTCTGATGAAACACTGCAACTTGTCACAAAGCTCACTGAGTGGTTTTTGCTCAGTGCCAGCGCAAGGAACAATAAGTTGAGGAAAGCCCCAACCAATCGGGTTTTATTGAGGAATATATATATAATTATATATATATACATTGAGGACCTTTTTGTGGGTACCTGGAAATCAGTAAATGTTGCTCACGACTAGGTGCCTCACACCCTGCTTCACACCTTGACTAGCCCTGCTCGGCCCGGCCAGGTTGGCGCTCGCTTTTCACGCCTTCTTTGGACAAATAGCGCGACAAACCATCATTGTAACCTGGGCCATGCAATTGTCTGCGCATCTCTGAACAAATGTCCGATCTATTCAAGGAACACACTGGTAAGGTCCACTACCCTGAAGCTCTTGGCCTTGCAAATCAATCTAGGCCCCTGCCTCGGGTTTACGGTAGCTTCGTTTGGAAGTAGCAATTCCTGCCCATCTGGAAACATGTCCAACAGCCCCTACAGAAAGGCTGGTCAGGGGTACCGTGGGACGATAACAAAAAGACGCCTCTTAGTCTCAATTCTCCCTTTTTGGGACAACACCACTTGCTATGCTTCAAGCAGCCATCGAATGTAGCACCCATGAGGGCCTTCGCTGCAAGATAGCATACCTGCCGTCTGGTGTAGCCCACATACTCTCCTGAAGCAAAAGGATTGGAAAACTTGTCTTTCCAGAACGCCGTCTAGCTGAACATTTTGAAGCGAGGAAGTGGCCCTCGAAATCTGGTAAATGATCAAGGTGTTAGCCACATGCCTTAGATGAATTGGGTAGTTAGGTGGCTTAGTATTGCTTGATTTGTTGCTTCTCGGGGAGGAGGCTGCATGGCTCCAAAAGCGGACGCCGGGCCATCATCTGCCCAACACCCTTGAAAGCACTCCACCCAAATAAAAACCATCCATGATTGCCCATGGTAGAGCATGATTTGGAAGATTCTGGTGAAGGAGTTCTCTTTACAAGGCAGGCCTCTGATTCAACGGAAACGGACTGGACATGAGAGTCACGTCCCTTGGGAAATTCTATTCGAAGTTATTCTAAGTTCCTCTATCTACAAAGTGGTTGATTTCTCTGAGCTCTTCTTGAGACACTCATATCTGTTGCAGGCGCAACGCCGATCTTCGCTCTCCTGGCAACAGCTGATCCTCTCCGCCCTCCTGGGTGAAGGGAATGGGGACCAAATCGTCCTGCGCAAAGGACGCAGCATCCGGTCCGATCGTTCGAACGAAGCCGCAAGGAGGACGTCTAAACGCCAAGTCTTCCACTGACCCCAACAAATCCCAACAACACCCCATGTATCCCCATGTTATGCTGATTGATCTGATGGCGCTGATGCTTCTTTCGGATGGTCCCACAACTGGACGGATGGTCCCACGACGAAAGCGGCGAATCACCGTTTACGGGAACGGCTGCCTTGAAAGGGGGCTTGGCCATGATCTCACCGACGACCTGCCGGCGCGGTGGTCGCAAAAAAATGCACGTCAAAAGCAGGGTCATAGGATGGTCATAGGATTCTACTCATTATGGCTTGTGATTGTGTTGACATGTGAACTGAAAAAGAACTGTCAAAATGAGCGCTCCTTTTTCAAAGATCCGTTCAATAAATACCTGCACCGTCATCCTGAAACACTGCTCTTGGTCTAGGTGAATTTCTTGAACCCCTGTCTTCACCGGGCCCCAAGATTTCCCCCCTATTTAAAGCGTGGAGCTCGAGATTGATTTTTAGGTCCTAAGTGATCGATATTTCTTGCAAAACCATGGTGTATTACATCTCTGTGTTCATCCTTCGGGTGTTTCGTGTCTTCAGCTGGCTTAGCCGATGTGCCGTCTTGGGGGGGGGCTGCGACCATTCAAGGAGGCGGCAAACCAAGCGCCCGTGACCAGTCCGGGCTCGGTCCGTTCCACTCGTAACCAGTCTGGGTGGGTCATCACACATGGAAACGTCCGACAGTTAGACCATGGGTGGCGGCAGTCCCGTCCCAGCATAACAAAAACGCTATAGATAGAACTGATGCCTTGAACTTTGGAGTTCCGTATGCCTGGCTTTGTTTCCAACATCTCATGTATCCCAGTCGAGGGGCCGCAAGAGCCACATCTTTGGAAGAATAGGTCCTCAGTTGCTTCTGGAGGGCAAGCTGCCAGCAGTTGGAACTCACTAAAAGCAACTACTTGCAAATAAACTTTGGAAACCACAAAAAAAAACAATTCCCCCGGCTGTATGCAGTTGGAATGTAGGTTTCGCAGTGAGAAAATGCAAAACATGCACTTAGAATATGGAAACTGAGATATGTATAATGGGTATACATGTGCATACTATGTTACATTATATTATATATATATGTTACATGCACACAACTACACACAGTTGGGCAGCCAAAGTTGAGTACCATTCATATCCTAACTCTTACATCCCCTCCGTTTCTACCTGCATTGTTCGAGCTGAACTGCGTCTTGGTTTGGGAATGCAGTTAGAAAATGCCTAATTAGGGAAATTTGAATTGGTCCAAAATCAAACGGCTGCCAACTTACTATAATATTTTAGAATATATATATATATATTAATATATATATATATAATATCTAGAATTTTGGAACATTCCTAAAACATGCATGGGGATGCGGTTCCTCTCATTCTCGAGGGAGGTTGCGGGAGAGTTTCCTCCAAAGGATTGATGCAGAAGTTGCAACAAAGGGAAGGATGATCACCAAATCACCTGTGGACCTTTACTCATCGCCAAGTTGACCACACCGACAAAACATGATTGGTCAAAGTTGCATGCTAGGAAGCCTGGCCCCAACTAGACTTCCTCTGTGCTTTCTGCTTGTCTTGATGGATAACATGTTGGGTCAACGGCGCAGTGCGCACGGTCAACGACAACCGCGGTGGTATAGAACCGCAGAACGTGACCGCCGCAGGTGGAAAGGTGATGACGAAACTGGTACCACAGAACTTGAAGGGTTGAATATGAAAAGAACAAAGCGACCGATATCAACGGGCATTACCCACAAAACAAATCAATTCAAGATTTGGGGTGGGTTCTTTTGAAGCGCCGTTGAAGTGCAGTTCCGTGCATAGTTTGATGCATTTTCCTGCGAAAACTATGCGGTCTTCACATCTTCCATTCCCATTTTCTCCGAGAGTCTTCTTTGGACTGTGTCCCTCGGAAAAGCTGGTTGGCCACCAACCTCAACTCTCGCGCACATCCCAGCCGCTGCAATAGGACTGCTGCCGAAGCATCATAAATCTTCCAAACATGTCGAGGGCATGTGCTGGGTGGTCTGACAGCTGTTGGTGATAGGTGGTTTAGGTCGTGGGTAGTAAAAGAGTCTACTTGATCAAGCTGTCCAAAGCCTTATCTTAAGGTCGTGATCACCAACCCACTGGCAGTCAAACCAAGTGGCTCCTCTCGTCCGGAAAGGCATCCTTGAAGGCATCCTCACCCAACATCAGAGTTTTTTGTTTGTCACCGTCCGTCCGTCCGTCCGTCCGTCCGTCTGTCTGTCTGTCTGTCTCTGTCTCCCTTTGTCGCCCTCTCCATGAGATGAACAACTGGAGACTGTATTGCAGAATTGGTTTCAGCTCTATTTACTTCCTGAACCGAAGCCCAAGGCAACCAGCGCACACGGAAATCTGTTCGATCCAGCTGGAGGAAACCAGGGTCAAGTCTTCATTCCTATGCATGGCGCACACATCCCTTGCATCGAGTCACTGCTGCCTTTGCTGCAGTCCCTCCCAACCAATCCCACCACATCGGTGAAACACGTTAGCCTCCCTTTAGCCATAGTATTGCCGTTTACTCAAACAGTTCCCTGCCAGGTTTCAAGAGTCCCTACTTTCTGTAGAGCTTGATTTTATCAATTCTTTTCTCTTTCATCTCAAAGTGGCACAAGAAGAAATTTGCCTTTGTGGAGCACCAGTCCGAACCAAAAGCTCTGCGCGAGACACGAGACGGTTCCATGAGTGGTTCGCATCAGGCTGGACCTTCGCATCAAGCCTGGAACCCCGATGGGTTCACTGATGTTGTAGAAATTGTTTCTATCTATTGTGGAGGACCTCTCAAATCCCACAAACAAAGCCCCACCAACCAACCCAATGGTCAAGCATCTAACAGGCTTCTGGTGCCGTTGTTGAGCTTGAACCTCTTCACATGCTTTGCGTTGGTCACCTGGAGAAACAAAGCAAAGCGGTCTGGAGCGGTGCGGGACCTGGACTTTTTCTTCGCAGAAGGTCTGGCCAGTGCCCAGGACGGTCGCTTGCGAGGTCATCCAGGACTTCGACAGTGTCGTTACAGTCCGAATTACCCACTATGCCATATGGATAGCAGTCGATGGATTTCGCAGGACTGTCTGATGACATGGTGTGTGTTTTTTAGCCTGTGCCATCTGTCATCATGGAACAGTTGTTTTTTTTTTTGGAGGCCTAGCACCCACCCACCACCAGGTTGGAGCTCAATTGAGATGATCAAAAAGCTTGAACAGTGAAGCGCCCGTCAAAGGACGGGAAGTTTTAGCGTATTGTTTGGAGGGCCAGTAAGCAATGACTTCGCAGCATTGACTGCCCTAACAGCCACGTGAAAGAACATTGCATACGCCGTGGAATCGTGACGCGCCATGAAGCATGACCGTGGAATTAAATGTCGAAACACCACTTGGAATCATGATGAATCTTCTGCGTCCAAGTGGCAAACTTGGAATTGCTGAGTGCATCGAGATCCGGCTGCGCCAGTTCGATGGCGGAGTCCAGTCCAACCTTCGATTTCTTGGGACGGAGTCCGGTGACATCGGAGGTCGATGGTCAAGTGCCACATTCATTTTGGATGCCCATGCGGCCCCCGATGTTTAGGTGCTGTGATTTTATGTCAGAACGCAAATTAAACATCAATCGAAACCGCGTTCTTGGACCGAGAACGGTTGCCGTGAACAGTGAAAAATCGGAGTCTTCCTTCAACAGTGAATTGACAAGATGGCTGAATGAAACTCTTCAAGAACACAACTATTCTAACATATATATATATAATATGTATTAAATACAAACAAACAAACATACATACATACATACATACATAAACACTGAAGACCACCCCAAGCTTTTGAAGGACTGACACCCCCATTCAGAATCCAAACTGTTACGAGATGTTCGCCAATCTCGCCCAAACGTCCAAGCTAAACCTGGCTCAACTCAACGGCCGCCCTTGATTGACCAGATTATCACTCCCCTGCTCCACAACCACTTCAAGACATCCACAGTCTATCGGCCTATCCAGCTACATCTTCTTCCACCGAACCCCGCCAATTCGAGTCCTTGCAGCCTTCTCTGAAGGGAAGAACTACGACCCTCCCAAGGTAGGGAGCTTGTTGGACCTTCGTCGATGACCCTCCTTTTTAACCCCACGTCTGCATGTCGAAAGGTTTGAGATCGTCTGAGGTCGTTTGGAGGCTTCTCTTCAGCTAAGCCACGTGAGATTTGTCCGGATGAACTCGTTGCAAAGCTATGGCCGTAGCCACGAGGCCCAATGCCACAAGGGCCGAACCTTGGCAAAACGATAAAAAATTGGCAAAGCTGAGCCTCTACCAGTAGTAGTAGGACCTAGGAGTGAGGGCTTGCTCAGCTGGTTGGCATTTGTCAAAAAAACAGGTGTCAAATGCCAACACAAAATGTCAACAACATGTGTGTATTCTGCATTTGTCAAATGGAAATCACCATGTCAACAAACAACTTGAAGAATCAAATCATCTGTTGAATCTGTTGTGCAAAGTGAAGTCACCGTCCAGAATTCCATGATGCAACGAGGCGTGTGTTCAATCTTGATGTTGGGAAGGAAGGAGTGAGATACGGTTGATTGGACCATCAGTTGATGGACAAAACCCTGCACCGCTTTGCACACACCTTCTTGCTGTCCTCACTCTCCATCGTTGAGTTTGGGACCACCACAGTCGGAAAAACATAAAAAACTGAACGTCCGAAATCCTGCACCACCTCCTCTAGCCTGGCGTAGCGCCAAGATTGAATGAGGGGGCACAGGAGGGGTACACTGCATGACCCTATAGGGTTTTATGTGGTAAGGAGGTGCAGGATTCCATCCATCAACAGTATGATTCACGATGGAAACTTGGTCCATGTGACTCATCAATCATCAAAGCCCTCAGGTCAATGCAGCAAGCACCTACCCAACGCGACGGTGCACACACACACACACCGTGATATCATCCTGAATGTTTACCTCCATAATCTCTTGATTACTCTAGCCACAAGTGCGAACCAAGCTGCCAGCAACGATTCTGCCCTTTGACAGTGCAGGAAGGATTCTGCCCTTTGACAGTGCAGGAGTGCCTGACCAAATGAGTTTCTTCACAAATGCAGTTGCACAATGTTGCACAGAAATTTGACGTGTTCTATCATGTTCTGCCAATTTGACATGTTCTCAGAATGCTCTACCGTTAGAAAACACACCAGCATCAATCAACCCTCCGGATGCTCCAGGACCTCCTGGATTCCCTGCGACGTGACCTCCGAACATGACCACCACCATAAAATCCTGAGATCGATAGGCCAATAAGATATTATATACTATCGAAAAGCATATATATATATATAGTATTTTTTTTAATGTTATAGTTATAATACATACAAAGTATATAGAAAGTATATAATATTATATAATACAACAAAGCTAAAGGGGCCGTGTCAACATGTGAACATCGGACATGTGCAGGACAGTTACTCAGTAATGCATCAGCGGCCATAAAGACAGCTACTCAATGACGGACCGTGTGTCTCAAGCTTCCATCTTCCACGGTGCGCCTGATGTGGCATTGCAGTCTATCTGGGAGTAGCCCCGCGAAAGCACTCGCTGCTCAAGCATCGTGGCACGTGGATCTTTGAGCCGAATGAAACTGACAGACACAAAGCCATGAGTGGACACCCCAAAACCATCCGAAAGCGCCGAGACCCAGAACTAGCACCGGGTGGTGGTCTCAAAAGGCCGCAGTGCCTTCGATGTTTGCATACATATATATATATATATACCAGGCCTTGCTACCAGGCATACCCTATTACCATCTGCATAGCATTGGCCTGTTTCGTCTCCGCCGTTGAGCTCTTCCGAAAGGTCCACTTGGTCTCCATACATCGGACGACCCGGGACAAGGTATCACGGTTTCGGTCCCTTTGTGGAATTTGGGCCCGAACAACTGTGTGTCATGTTTCAAACATGTTAAAACCATACCAAAGTTTCCACATGCCAAACATGATCCGATAATCCGGTCCAGCGGAGAACTAATTACCTATAACCCACTGCAAATGCATTGGCGTGTGTGTGTGTCCACCCCTGGACAAAGGGTTTTCCACCGCTACTCTTTCCACAGTTTTTCAACCACCTTGTTCAACCACCTTCTACAGGCAGGGGAGTGGAGCAGGCCTGCAGAGCTCCACTTAACAAAGCTCTCTGCAGTGTCCTGAGGATATCAGCAAGGACGCTTGCTGACGTACCTGCACCAGAAACTGTTGCTCAAGCTTTTCCACTTACGCTTTGATTCATGGTGGTTTCACATGCTAGTCCCCAAAACCAGCTTCCTTCAGCCGCTTTCCGCTGACTTTGAGTTTGCCGCTGCAGTCATGCGATTGAAACAATTATGTTCAAACACCTTCAAATGCCTGGACATTTCACCTTGCTGTTCCACCGCCATCCTTCCCACCGTGGTAACTGAGTTAACTGAATACAAGTGTCAGAGTGTGTGTGTGGCACTGAAAGGGGGGGCAGCACACCACACCTCTTCGAGACAATTGAAGACTCTCCGCTTGCCCGACAAGCCAAGAATACCAGCAAGTCCTCACCATAGCTGTGCCATGACAGCACCTTTTTGTCTGGCAGCCATGCGAAAAGGGCGGTGACACGCGCAACCCTCAGCTAGTGAAGCGAGTGAGCTCATAAAGTGAGCTCATTCGTCTCAAGCCCAAACAACCGCAGCCAGCTATAGCCAGCTGCTAAGTTCCCAAAAAGAACTTCTCTGTTCGGAGCCGTTCCTTTGCACTGCTTGAGAGTCAGCTCTGCCGCCCCCAGGAGCCGTATTGTCTCCAGGCTCAGTCGCAAAAGACTGCTGCATGAGTTTTATGTAGAGACATGTAGAGACTCACCATTTGGGAGCTCCAAAGATTTTCTTATCCTGTCAACGATCACACATGAACTGCCACGAGTTAGTCATACGGACGGATTTGTCAGGACCTCCTGCAGGGAGAGTGAGTGGGGAATGTGACCGAAACGCTTTTGCAGCATGGCATGCTCAACACATATCCTGCCAAGTAATACTTAAGCGTGATTGAATCACAATACATCGAACATCATCTATGAATATATGTATATATATTATATACTCAAATGCATCTTAATTCTCTGCTACTTCCCTGTCCCCTATCACCGCTCCACCCCAAACATGACTGTGATGATCCAAGTGCACCAATTCTTGAACATTCCTAGAGCTCCTTGCGCCCACTACTAGCCCCTCTTTGTGCCCCAATGGTCTAATCCAGCAGCGTTTAAGACCCTCTGGACAACAATCTCTGTTCCACATCCTCTCTTCCCACGCGTTGGCCAGCAATGGAACACACTGTGGAAGACTAGGGCGCTTCATAACTTTGCGACTAGTGAAGAACGTTCTTCGATATATCGTCTCCGGTAGCCGCTCCTCGGTCACCACCAGCGCAGCGCGATGCCCAGCACCCAGATCGGCACCTGACGGCCGGGCGACCTCGAGGCTGGAGCCTCCGGATCGTCCACATTGGTCTCCTTCACGCAATTCTCACCCTGGCACAGGGGCCGGGCAGTGGGCAGGGGCGCGTTTCATGCCCCAAAAACGCAGTCCAAAGGTCTGGTTGTGGCCCGGTATCCGCCGACCCCGGCCTATAGCCAAAGCCTAGGCGGGGAGGCGCCTGGGACACCGCAGGGTGAAGCAGTTGGCTAAGCCTTGCAGAACCCTTCCAAGCCCTTCCAAAGGCATGTGTGCAGGTGCATTGTGGTTGGCCTACTCCTGCATCGCAGC